>JAVTVY010024856.1:0-93241 GCA_036873755.1 Hanleya hanleyi | reverse complement strand
AGAAAATCAACTCATCGGAAAATACTATGTTTAGCAAATACCTGAATTGCTTCATGGAAATCCAAGTATTTGAAGTGGTCGATAGCTTTTTCAATTGTGTAAATACGGATGTCGTCTGCTTCATTTATTTGCCAAGTTTACCACCAAAGCAGAAATTAGATAGCACAGAATAAAGATAATACTGGTTTGTAGTCTCATATAAAATTTCATTTCATTTTGTTGGACATTTTTCTATGCAGGATATAATATAAGCTTCCAACCCACGCTATTACAACCCACATGCTAATTGGTCACATTAGGCTATGTTTTATGTATTCGCTTCATGTGGGCCCCAGATCTTTTTATGGCAATAAATATCCTATCTGGCTATATAGCTCCCATAAACAGGATGTCTGAGCTGGGTATATATATAGTGTTTATCCCTTACCAAAAATTCTTGTAAGATCTCACAAGAAAGTTTCCAGTAAGATCTTGTAGGACAGTCTTGTAAGATTTTGGCACTTTTCTTGTAAGACTGTCCTACAGGATCTTACAAGATCCTACAAGACTGTCCTACAGGATCTTACAAGACTGTCCTACAGGATCTTACACGATTCTACAAGACTGTCCTACAGGATCTTACAAGATCCTACAAGACTGTCCTACAGGATCTTACAAGATCATCCTTCAGGATCCTACAAGATCTTACAAGACTGTATAGCCTGAATGTCCTGTACTGGTGACCCCTTTTTCAGAACTTGTTTTGCCTTTTGAATAGCATAAATCAATAAAGTTTTATCAACATAAATTGAAGGTGGGCTTTGTAATCCTTGATCCTTGATAATATCCTTTTGTAGCTCATGGCAATATAGAAAACAACTGGATGTATACACAGGTTACATGGCAGCCGTTTTTGTCAAGTGATATCATGAACCCTCATGGACTTCACCAAAATGATAATGGCTGGTCACTGTGAGCAAGCAGCAGGCTCTGAGGAATTCTTCAGCTACAGGAGACCCCCCTCACTGGTGGCACAGTCCAAGTTGTTTACAGCTTTCTACATGCTGTGACCAGCAGGAGGGTTCATAGCACTAGACAAAAAGGGCTGCTGTGTAACCTGTGTATACACCCAGTTGCTTTATCTATATTGCCATGGACTACATTAGGATATTACCGGACTACATGTACAAATCCCACTTTCAAGGTATGTTGATAAAATTAAATTGATTTATGATATCCAAAAGACACAAGTTCTGATAAAGGAACCACCAGTATATACAGAATGTCCAGACTAAACACTATATTCCCAGCTCAGATGTCCTGTTTATGGGGTTAGCTTAGAGCTCTAAGTCACTGCAGTCAAATGTCAAATTGTTGTTGCAGACCTGCCAAGTCTCACGGATTGGCCGTGAGTCTCCAGATATTTAGAGAGGCCTCCCGGTCTCGCGGTAGCACTTGCAAATCTCACGGTAAAACAGAATTTATTCTCTCAAAATCAGACATGGGGCAAATTATGATTTTATTTACGATAAAACATAGATGCGAAGTGTCCGATGAAACATTGTTAGCTCTTAGCTCACAGTTTGTCCCAGAATCGACGAGGTCCGTGTACTGTGGTCCGTATCTTCGGGCGAATAATACTAGTAGTTGGAGCGCATAATTGTAGCCAAGGGCGACTACTCATAGTCTTGCCTATTTAAAATTGCTATAATTCAGAAATTTGTCTGCTTAAATTTTTCATGAAAGTGTGTTAATCTCTGATGTCATTTTATTGCCTCAAAATGCCCCAAATGCATTTCTGAGCATCTGTAGAGCTCTAGTGGCTGGGGCTCTAGGCGGGCCCCAGACCCCACGCCTAGGGCAAACGCTCGCGCTTTGCGCTCGCATAGACTCAAGATATTTAATCAGTCCAACTTGGCAGCTCTGTTGTTGTAGCCTACTACTAGGAATTCCACTTTGGAAAACATGCACTTGTGCAACGAAGTTCTACAGGCTGATCCAGACTCATTTATACATGTATCCAGTGGTAAAAGGGGACTGAGGTTCATGTCTATATCCAGTGTGTAAACCATGAGACTGAGATAGCACTGAATGGATTTATTTAAGTTTGACCAGAAATAACCATGCACTGTCATGACTGTGAGCCCTTCTGCAGGATGTTGGTGACCTCACCTCTGTCATGTCAAATTCAAATTTGTCTCTCTCGAACTCAACTAGTGCGACTTCACTGAAACTTCAACACAGAGCCTCATTTCCATCAATCAGTCAGTCCACTCTACAGAATGATTAGAGTTGTGCTATTCAAATGTGTTCGTTTTGGTCAGGAGAAGGAGAAGGAAGTGATTGTGAGGCCCAATTGTTCTCTGGTCTCGCTGAGACAAATCTCATACTTGCACGTAACATGTGAGGGCATCAAGAAAGTTTGGCTGCCAAAATTTCGCTTCGGAAACATTAAAACTCATTTCCTGAGACAACCAATATTAATTTTTTTACATAGCTATTGATTTATGTTGTATTTAATAGCCCGAGGCATGTTTTAGTCAGTTTCTAACAAGATGGTGATCGTGCAAAAGGGAAAATTTGTTGACAGTTCATATGAACGCAAAGGCTCCTAAACATATAAATTTAACTCGGACTTCATACATGTCTTATGTGATTCATGTCGGCCTTATTTTGAGCATTTTATAATTAACTTAATTGAGGTCCATATAACTTCATCTTAAGTTGTGTGGTCGAAGGTAGTGAAATTGTGACTAAAGGGCCAATTATGAGTTGCCTCCACAGGATCTCCTTTAGGACATAGAGAAACCGGTGAAGGATGGGGCCACCATCACCACCAACAGTGGTTATCGGTGAACGCCCACTCCTCCCAATTATTGTGCTCGTCTTGAAACTTTGGCCACACTCACAGCAGAATTTGTCAAGCAACATCCGAGCTAGAAAAAGTACCCATGGCAGATGTCGCCTGAGCTTCTACTGACCGAGATTTAGCTGACAAATCGGAGTCTCCCTTTCGAAAATTGGTGCCAATTCGAGACAAACAACTGTCACAAGAGAGAGGTTCCACAAGTTGTGGTCGCAGGGGATGGTCACATTCGGCACCACCCCATGGGAACACATCAGCAAACCTATTACATAGCTCCACTTCTGAAGTGAGAGAGGCCCCACTGGTTATGACTGCAGGGGATAATCGCAAGCATCACCACCCCCGGGACATCAGCAGACCTACAAGGGGGTTCCACTTTAGGAACTAGGAAGTGCACCAACCCCACCTTCCTGAAATGGGACTCTTTACTCTTTGCATTTGTGGGAAGTTGATGCTGGGTCGACATCGGGCCTTACAGACCAGTCTTTTGTGTTAAATGCCGTCATTTTCATCTGACGACTATACAGCTCACCAATCCCCAGTGTACGAGTTGTCACAGCGAAACAGCCCACCAATCACCAATATACGAGTTGTCACAGCATTTCCATCATAGCTCTCTAGATTTGTATCTAATACCGCTTATGCCGGTGCTAGGGGCCGTGTGGTCATATCATCCAAGTTGCCACATGAACAGGTACAATAAAAGCGTACCTGAGATACAAAACATATCACGAATCGTTAGATTCTTGGTATGTGCTTTAGAATAGGTTAACCGAAAGACTATACTGTGAAGTCATGTGACTCTGTCAGGATGTCGGCACCTCTTCCCACTTCTCTTATATGTGTTTTAATCTTTACTGTGACCCCCCAACCCAAACTGGAGTACCCCCACTACCCATCCTCCCAAAACACTAAGTCCCCTCCATGTAACACTTGCCCAACCTACTGCACCCTGTAGGCTACCTTTTCCCTCTCCTCTACTCTATCCTCTTCAGCACCATTGACACTCTTCTGACATGCTCTCCACCACATCCTTCAACAATAGCCTTTCCTTATATGTGTTGTAATTCCATTGTAATTTCCATTATCCCTTCAACTAACCCACCCACCAACCTATCCACTAATAATGCTACCGCCTCCTGCTCTGACCCAATCCCCCCTCTTACCCCAACCTCCTCTTCTAACCCTATCACCACCTACATGTACTCATCAGATTCGTCTTCTCTCACCCCACCCACATTTCCCCACTTGATTATTTTCATTTCTCAGAAAGCAAATCAGCTAACTATATGCAACAAACACAACTCCCTCATTCAAGGCAACTGGGGAAGCTTTCTCCAGGCAATTGAGGCAACTTTCGCAAGGCAACTAAGGCAACTTTCTCAAAGCAACTGAATCCCCAAAATAAACTGAATTTTTTTAAGGCAACTCAATAGATCTGCAACAAAAGAATGGCAAACTATTCTTCACTCAATTCCCTGATGAATTGCACAGCCCAGTAGCATTACTCGACAGCAGCTCCCCAGCAAGCACCAGTGAACCACAGTAACATTACATGACAGCGCTCCCCAGCAAGCACCAGTGAACCACAGTATACCCATGTCCATTAATTTCAAGTGACTGTACATCCTGTGGACCTTTATTGCATGTGAAATAACTACGAACTGAATATAGTACAGCCACATCCAGAATTCCTCATCCAGAACATGTAAGCTGCGGTGATCCATGGCCAATCACTTGGTGATCAGATCGATCATCATCATCAAGCTGTAAACGTTTCCTCCATCTGAGCACACCAGTGGTCCTACTATATCCATATGAACCTGCTCCATCAGAGCCCCATGTGGCACGTCCCCAATGGTTTCTTGTTCACATTACAGGTGGTGCATGTCTGAACGTATTACTTCACATCCAGGGTCAGGTCTACATCATATTTAGACCTATATCTCTATAAAAATGAAGCAGGCCTTCTCTCTCATCGACTTGATGACGAAAGAGATGATTACAATTTTGACATCGTAAATTATCCCTTTCTGGACAGTAATATTCCAGTGGGACCTGCATATGGCGTACATACATATCTCGCCTAGTAGCATTTGCTGGATCCTGTGTTAAATGTGATGAATTTAATCAACGTCACAAAACATTGTTGCAGAACTTATAAAACAGGGCTGAACCACCAAGCGCCTCCACTCAAAGTTTCTCCAATTTGGGGATACATATCACTTGCCGATAGCAAAATACGAGCGTAGCTTGCAAGAGCTATGGCAGTGCATTTCGTAACTTGTGTCTAATTCTGCTTATCCCAGAGCTAGAGGCCATATGAACCCATGCACTTCAAGATCCTCATTGCGCTCATATGAAGTTGAGCGTCAGTGAATTGCTTCTCCTGTAGCTCCCCTGAGGAGAAAGATTCTCAGACCATATTGAGCAACTCTGATTGGGACTTCGACTTAGGGTCTTTCTGATCCTCCAAAGTCACAGAAGACCGGGACTGCTGCCACAGCCTTGCTAGCTGTGGCCAGTGGCATCACACCATCCATGTCCTCTGATGATCGTCCCCACTAGTTATGGGCCCGAACACAGTACTTACACCCCCAGAATTGAGCTACGGCTCACTTTCTGCCACATAGCCATTGCACAATGGCAAAGGATCAAGAATACATGTATGGGAGAGACCATTTGCATCTCCATGCTTCACCCCTGCTCAGTGCTGAAGTGTCATGTCTTTTCAATTTGACAGTCATTGGTGTTTGGTGAACGTTTACAAATATTTACAATTTTTCTGCGAGACAGTCTTTTGATATTTCCAGAGGCCTGACAAAAACCAAACTATTTGGTGGGAGCAATCCTTCAAACTAGTGAAGAACATTTACCACGGACATGATATCCTCCGCCACGAAGTGGTGGGAGGACTTGGAAATGCTAGCCGTCCGTCCTTCCGTCCGTCCCTCCGTCCGTCCTTCCGTCCGTCCCGCCGTCCGTCCTTCCGTCCGTCCGTCCGTCCCACATCTTGTGAACGCGATATCTTGAGAACAATTCCATCAATCGACTTCAAACTTGAGAAGGTGCTTCACATCAGTTAGACGGCCATTGGTATTGATTTTCACTGAGGTACGTAATCCAAGATGACCGCCATCGACCATATTGGATTCTGTCCGTCCCACATCTTGTGAACGCGATATCTCAAGAACAATTCGACCGATTGACTTCAAACTTGAGAAGGTTGCTTCACATCAGTTAGACGGCCATTGGTATTGATTTTCACTGAAGTACGTAATCCAAGATGGCCGCCATCGACCATATTGGATTCTGTTCGTCCCACATCTTGTGAATGCGATATCTCAAGAACAATTCCACCAATCAACTTCAAGCTTGGGAAGGTTCTTCACATCAGTTAGACGGCCATTGGTATTGATTTTCACTGAGGTACGTAATCCAAGATGGCTGCCATTGACCATATTGGATTCTGTCCATCCCACATCTTGTGAACGCGATATCTCGACAACAGTTTGACCAATCCACTTCAAACTTGATAATATGCTTCGCATCAGTTAAACGGCCATTGGTTTTGATTTTCACTGAGATACGTAATCCAATATGGCTGCCATAGACCATATTGGATTCACTCCGTTCCACATCTTGTTAACACAATATCTCAAAAACAAATCAACCAATCGACTTCAAACTTGGGAAGATTTTTCACATCAGTTAGACGGCCATTGGTATTGGTTTTCACTGAGGTACATAATCCAAGATGGCTGCCATCGACCATATTGGATTCTGTCCATCCCACATCTTGTGAACGCGATATCTCGAGAACAGTTTGACCAATCGACTTCAAACTTGAGAATGTGCTTCACATCAATTAGACGGCCATTGGTATTGATTTTCACTGAGGTACATAATCCAAGATGGCTGCCATTGACGATATTGGATTCCATCCGTCTCGGATCTTGTGAACGTGATATCTCGACAACAATTTGACCATTCAACTTCAAACTCGAGACGGTGCTTCACATCAGTTAGACAGCGATTGGTATTGATTTTCATTGAGGTAGTATGTAATCCAAGATGGCTGCCATTGACCATCTTGGATTTCACTCACCCATATTGTACCCATCTGTGTTGTGAACGCGATATCTTGATCTATTCCACTTATCGATTTATAAACCTCACCATCCACAAATCCATATACAACTGCAGACTTACATTCCAGTGTTGCACTACCCATTACTGCTTCCCAAACCTCCTCAAATTGTCTCAACAATTCCAGATGAACGTCTCTTTCCACATACACATATCAACTTTCCAAGTTATATTTAAGGAGATATTGGAAGCGTATATATGCTGTATGCTCTCAAACAGGCTACTTGGCGGAGGACCTGCTAGCTACTCAGCTTGTTTGGATACTGTTTCACTATATTGTTTACTATATTTGTGTTATTACAAGGGACATTATTTTAGAGTTGTTTCTCTCTAGATAGTCACCGGATTGGCTAACAGATGTAGTTTGAAATTCCAATGGTTCTTGGACACTTCTTGAAGATAAAGTTTCCAACTAGAGGTGGATTTGGGTCATTAGTCAGCTCATACAGGCAACTTGCTAACTGTGCGACTTTAGCCACAAGGTCTTGTTGTTAATTTAGGAACTTTAGAAAAGATTAGTTCAGTATGGACTGTCCAATCATGCATGGCACTGTCACTTTACTCTCTGTATTAAAGATTCCCCTCTGCTGACTGTTTTCCCCAAAAACTCCTGCCAAGCAAGGAGCACTTTAGAGGATTCAGCTTGAGGTTATGCTCCCAAAAGCATTGTAGGACAAAACGTACATTGGCCAGGGCATTCAAAGGTCTGCTCCACCACAATAACATCATCAAGGTAGGCCAACACTTCCTACCATGGAGCATGGTGTTTATATTCATCTGAAGTGTTGCGGGAGCATTACATGTGCCAAAGTCAATGCAAACATGCTCAAAGAGCCCATATGGGGTGACAGAGGCTGTGTTGTGCTGATCAACAGGATCAATCAAGGTCGGCCAGTAACCAGCTGCCAGATGTAATACTCTGTCCCATCCAGCACATTTAGACAATCATCTATCCAGAGCAGGGGAAACGTGTTGTTCACCATCGTGTCATTCAATTTCCCGAAGTCAATACAATAGCTTACTGAACCATCCTTCTTGTGAATTAGAATGGGATTTAATGCCCATCCGGACTCCGAGGTTTGAATGACATTGGGATCCAGTATAGCCTTGTGGTGTTTACCCCTCCTCATTCTCTAAAGCTTTTGGCATTTGTCTCATATGCTGCTGGAGATGCCGAGCATCACTAGTGTTGATGCAATGTTTGGTGGTGGCAAAATGAACCTTCTTTGAACAATGTACATGGAATTTCATTCAATCAGATCTGGTCAGATGTGACATCTTTGATATATGTTGGCATTGTGGAAAGTTGATGCTGGGTCGACATCGGGCCTTACAGACTAGTCTTTTGTGTTAAATGCCATCATTTTCATCTGACGACGATACAGCTCACCAATCCCCAATGTACGAGTTGTCACAGTGACACAGCTCACCAATTACCAATATACGAGTTGTCAGAGCATTTCCATCATAGCTCTCTAGATTTGTATCTAATACCGCTTATGCCGGTGCTAGGGACCGTGTGGTCATATCATCCAAGTTGCCACATGAACAGGTAAAATAAAAGCGTACCTGAGATACAACACATATCACAAATCGTTAGAATTCTTTGTATGTGCTTTAGAATAGGTTAACCAGAAGACTATACTGTGCAGTGTTGTGGCTCTGTCAGTATGTCCGCACCTCTTCCCACTTCCCTTATATGCATTGTAATGAATAATTATTTTGAAGGCCATGGGCTCCTCTTCCAGTTGTTTCACTATAGTTTCTATATATTGTTTTTTTTTCTCTTTTCAGAAACACCTGGAACAAATACTGAAGAAGAAGCTTCAAACGTTATTGAGTGACATGCTCAAGTTTGGCACAGTTAAAGGTTTCAAATACTTCACTATGTATCCACGAGGACGAGAGGAATTGATAATCAGCATCTTAAATGAACCAAAGGTAAATCAAGATAATTAAACCTACTTCATGGCTCACAGTCTCTCATCAATCATATAGAAAGCAATCACAATCATTGAGCATACCTAATAGGATTACGTGGGCCCCAATGACAGCCGAGATGAACATGTGGGAAAGGTTTGAAAATTTTAACAGTTCTGAAGTTTTTAATTTTTTTATGTTAGAAATGAAACCGGATGTATCAAACTGACTTAAGTGGAGTGGTTTTACTAAGCCTAATGACCTTGCTGCAAAAGCGATAAACTCAAGGCTTACTGCAGTAGCCACCATCAGACCGGATGATAAAGATAGTATTCTCTGAAGCTTGAACTAACGTTGATCTGTACAAAGTCATATTTACTCACTTTGTTTTTAGTCTGATTTACATGTATGATAACATCTCAATCACAGAAAGTGAAATTTTCTACTATTTAATCAGCTGAGGGGTGATGAAATCTATTAGAACCCAAAGTTGACAAAATGGTTCAAAATTGTGCATATAATCCATTATTTCTTCCCTATTTCAAGAATTTTAGAGGGTTATCAAGCTCATTAGAACAGCTAATTGAAGTTTGTCTCCAAAATAGGGGGGGGGGGTTACTGATGTTGATAGGGGGATTGAATTATCAGAGGCACATCATTCATGATTCTATTCTTTTATTGCCAGTCATGATTCTATTCTTTTATTGCCAGTCATGATTCTATTCTTTTATTGCCAGTCTCCTTCAAGCAGTTATACCAGTGAGCCTAACACTCCCACAGATGCCATTCAGCATATCAACTTCAACAGCAGCTTCACCTCACAAAATCTCCCTTACGACACGTAAAGTATCATTAATATTCATCATGCATATGGCCAAGATATATCTTTGTATGTACACATGAAATTTCATGACCTGGAAGATAGGGTTTTCCAGCTTAGACCACAACTCGAGACCATTTATCTCAAAATTATTCAGCTCTGCAGAGGTGAAATAAAACAGCAGTGGATGGTAACGAAATGCACCTTCTCTCTTCTCGTAAATCTCAGTGCTCAGCAATCTGAATGAAATTGAAATGTATATGAAAATATATGTTTTGACGGAATCTGTCAGCTGCGGCATGGTCGATATTGTGCACCATGATTTGTGACTATTTAGCCATTAGCTGACTATTCCTTTCCAAATTCTTGTTGGGAACACACAAGTTTTCCATAGAACCAAGTTGAGAGAAGAAACTGCCAAGAGAGAAACAAGGTATATTTTATCACTATTTACAGCTCTTTTTATTGCTTGTGCAGCCCGAATATTCTGCAAATCATCTGAAGGTTATCTGAAGGGATAGAGTGTCTATATCCCTCGGCCGAGAAGGGAGCATTGGTATACCCTGATATTTCCAGCCTACTGTTTCTTGGTTACTTTGCATTTAGAAATAGGCTATTCATAGAAAAATTTCTGTTTGAGGTAACCCTACCTACCCAAACTATTGAGCAATTTTAGGGTCAGCCCCCTTTTTTTTTGTTTTGCATTTGAAATTTTGAGTTTCAATGCATGCCATAAGGATTCTAGTAGTGGTCTGATTCAAATTTTCAACAATTAATGTTATCATATACTACTTTCTGAGTTATCAAATCAAAGTAGATACAAGTAAATCAATCTATACATGGCTTTGGGTTGCAATAATTCCTTTAATTATTCAATTGCCCCTCAAGTTTGTTGACAAAATGCAATCGGTTGTTCCAATAACTTTCATCATCCCCTAAAATCATTAAATAAACAAGAAATAATGGATTATTTGCATGATTTTGGACCAGGCCATCCTTGAACAAATATTTGTTGGGCATAATCCTACTTAGTAAGTTACATGTTACTTTATGGTAATTCCCCTAATAATTCAATCACATGAAGTGTATTTCCTACCATAAACTCTGGGGGTGATCAAATTTATTGGAACAGCAAGTTGACAAAATGGTCCAAATGCATGCAAATAATCCATTCCTGGTTATCTAAATGATCAAAGTTCTTAGAGCAATGGATTGAACTTGTCCTCAAAATTTGGGTGATTAGAGGAATTGCCATACCCATCAAAAAGACCAGCGCCCCACTCTTTTTAATGGCAATATATGGGGAAAAGGATTTTCTCATAGTTTTATGTAGAAATGATAGCTTTATTTTGCAAATTTATTTGACTGTAATAAAATAAAGAAAATATTTCCCTACCGTAGTACTTAACCATATATGAAAGGGTCAGGTACACCCAAGAAACATTTTAAGGACCCCCCCCCCCCTTCCCCTACAGACAACTGTAGATAATAATGACATAATTCATTCATGTCGTGTGGAACTTGACGTGACAGCCAATTACAGTACTGATATTTATCACATACATGTAATTATAAAACTGTCACTTGCTAAATTAACATTTTTCCACTTAATATCAACTTGTAGGAGGTCGTTGTTATTGTCTCAGAAAACACAGATGAATCTGAGTGGTTATGGTGACAGAGGGGTAGGACTCCCACCAGCCTCCCCAAGCGACGAGGAGCCCAGCAAAGTATGGCCTACCTTGCTACATGTTGTCTTCATCTCTCATGTCTGGCCAAATTATCACATGGATCTTCAAAACATGAGCCTTCAGTTGTCTTGTCGAGTCATATCATCACATGTCTCTTCATTCGCCATGCCGATTCATATTATCACATGTATCTTCATGGCCATTATTTTGACCTTACTATATACATGTATCACTTAATATAATGAATCCAGAACAATGTATACAATGGATGTCAGACTTTACTCTCTGCCACATCTTGTTAACATGCTGTTTAATCTAGACATGTAGCCCGATATCAAGCGAAATAAGATGCACTGAATTAACATCAATTATTCTCTATATAATATCACAGACCATACTGGTACTCTCCAGATCGAAGGTGATTCTAATATACACCCTCTCCACCCCAACTTCCAACCCCCACCGTATATGACAGCTACCTTCACATACATGCAGCAACAAGCATCAAACTTGAGTTAGGTAAACTTTTGTAGCGTCCTCCTTAGCTTGAATCCATGTCTTACAATGTTTTATTTGACAGGATGAGAAGTGGACCGTGTTCCTGATAGCTGGTTATGCCAAGTACAACTGCCCATACGTGTGGGTTAGGTCCAACCATGAACGTCTTGTCAAACTGACAGGGACGGATGACAGAGACAGTCCACTCAAACTCAAATGTAGTGCCAAGTGGAAAGATACAGGTATCAGCAGCATTCATGTTCCTCTTTTCAATGATTTCCTGTTTATTGTTACCCACAAATTGATAACTGTAACTGTGCATTCTGATATCCTATCTGTTGCAGAGTGTAATCCATCCTCGCGAGCCAGTATATCGATTGATCTGTTAGGATCAATAACACTGGCTTGTTTAATTACACATAGCAGTTCTGGATATAAATAGAGGGTTTCCTCTAAATCAAACCAATCAGTGAATGCGCTATTAAAGCTAGCTGATTTTGCCAATCTGCTATGAGGTATATGAGATGTGACTGGTTTAAATTTCATCACTGGCAAAACTACTTTGATGTCAGGCTGAAATCGACATTGGAAGTCAAAGCAAAAGCAGCAGGCTTGGGATACCAACACGCTAATTCAAAACAAGCATGGGTGTGAAATTTCTGAGATTGTATAACAGAGGCAATGACTCCCGAACTCATTCGAATCACTAAAAATGTCCAGGTAAATCTTGTGAGGATTTAGGATTTACCTGAACTTGTGATGGTAAGTGTAATCATGCTGTGTGCTTTAGCTGTATTACACTCTGCAATCATTGAACAAGATATCTGGAAGATGTGTATCACAAGGATTCAAACTGCCTGCCACATATGGGCTCTCTCACATGACGACGATTTGTTTTATCCAATATCTCTGCGAAGACGGCCCAGCTTGCAAACTTTGACCTCTGGTCAATTTGTGGTGTGATTATGCCCCCCCTCTAATTAGAGGGGGGGCATATAGCGATCGCTTTGTCCATCCGTCTGTCCATCTGCCCGTCCATCCGTCTGTCCATCCATCCGTCTGTCCATCCATCCGTCTGTCCGTCCGAATTTCTTGTCCGCGCGATATCTCAGTTAATATTTGATGGACAGGATTGAAACTTCCATGGAATGTGGCCAGTGCCTCGTAGTTGTGGAGCATAGAGTTTTTTCCGAGTTCCGGTATAATTTTCAAGAGTTATGGCCCTTTTTCTGAAATCTGTGTGAATGGGACTTGTCCGGGCTGGATCTTGGTTAATATTGTATGGACAAGTATGAAATTTGTATGATATGTGGTCAGTGCCCCACAGTTGTGCAGTGTAAAGTTTCTCCCCGTTTCGCTTATGTTTTCAAGAGTTATGGCCCTTTGTTCCTGAAATCTCTGTGAATTGGGACTTGTCCGGGCTGGATCTCGGTTAATATTGTATGGACAATTATGAAATTTGCAGGGTATGTGGTCAGTGCCCTGTAGTTGTGCAGCGTGAAGTTTCTCCGCGTTTTGCATATATTTTCAAGAGTTATGGCCCTTAGTTCATCAAGTCTTTGTGAATTGGGACTTGTCCGGGCTGGATCTCGGTTAATATTTTATGGACAAGTATGGAATTTGCAGGATATGTGGTCAGTGCCCTGTAGTTGTGCAGCGTGAAGTTTCTCCGCGTTTCGCGTATATTTTCAAGAGTTATGGCCCTTTTTTTCTTGAAATTTTTGTGAGTTGGGACTTGTCGGGGCTGGATCTCGGTTAATATATATTGTATGGACAAGTATGGAATTTGCATGATATGTGGTCAATGCCCCATAGTTGTGTAGCGTGAAGTTTCTCTGCTTTTGGTTATATTTTCAAGAGTTATGGCCCTTTGTTCATCAAACCTAAGTGAATGGGATATATTTATTTGTCCAGGCTGGATCTCAGTCCATAACCGATATGGACTGGGAAAATGGCTATAAAATTGTTATTCTACATTCCAAAGCAGACCACATAGGTCCTGAAGTATGAAATTGCCCCAAAAAGAGTGAATTGGGCGCAAAATTCACGATCGCTTCATAATTTCACCACAATATACTCCCAGGGAATGTAGGTCTCGTAACCAGGTCACATTTTTGGATTTGGCGAAAGCCCTGGGCGACCATCTTGCATCAAAACATTGTATTATTACTTGTTGGTCGATACTTGGAACATGTATCATGCGAGGCATGCCGAAAAAAAGTGACTGAAACAGAATTTTTATAATTATCCAAATTAGGCCTCCACAGACCAATACAGAACAGAACAATGGCAGGGCAGTGTCAGATTAAAGCAGAAGGGGGGGCATACAATTGAGCAATCTCTGATTGCTACCTTGCTGTGTTTTTTTTCCATTCACCTCTCCACTGTCTCAGACTGTCATGATAAATGTCTGCATTAAAAACTAAAGACAGTCGCTCAAATTGTGAGACTGGCTAATATATTGGTGAAGGCACTGAGAATATTATCATTGTTTTGTCAGGGTGGCATTCTACAGAGCTCTACCATGCTTTATTTGCAGTAAATAGACATTTCTGATACACTCAGTGCCCAATATTCGACTTCTGATGAAATTTTCTTTTGTATGATGGACCTTTCCCGATTTAATTCTTAGGCAAAGGTTTGCCCCGGTACACTGATGGATGCATTGACGTGTGACTTCCAGAAAAAAATTGTGTTTCGTACTTTTTCTCTCCTTCCTACATGTCCTATGCCTACAACATCGGAATATTTTAAACTGTTGATAACTGTGTTAATATGGTAAATATGTATAAAATTATGCTACTATTCCAAGAAAGGACCATTCTGCTTACACTGGTGATAATTTTGGCAACTCCCAAGTCGAAAATAGGCCAATTATCGTGGATTAAAAATATCCCACACTGTAGGCATAGGAAGGAGCAGAAAAGTATTAACCACAAAATTATGCCAGGAGTCCTCCATCACTGCACCAGACGGTGTGCCAGGCAAACCTTTGACTCTAAGAACTGAATCGGGAAAGGTCTATTCATATTGATCAAATCACTCCAAATTCTGTAAACTTTCCTCAACCATGTTTTATTTGAGGTGAAAAACACCTTCAATGCAATTTTGGCAATAGCACTGTCTAAAGCAACTAATGGTTCATTTATTTGTGTCGTATGTGTTGATTTGTCACAATAAGTATCTGTTTGAGGAACATCAGTTAATGATCTTGATGAGTTTGTTTACTTGAGCGAACAGGTGTCTATCCAGGAACACAGGTGGACAGTTTATATGAAAATATGAAACGGTGTCATATAATGTGATAGCGGGTTATGTCTGTCCATCTGTCCATTGAATTTGTAAGCTGTGCAATATATCTCCAGTTCCAGGTCACATGGGTATATGTACAATGTACCTTACTCATGGGTCATTTTGAGGTTAAAGGTCAAGGTCACTGTGGAAAAAAATCAGTAAAATTTTGGAAATTGTTATGTGTATGCTGTTGAAGTACAGTCCGAGATGTGGATTGTGAAGAAGAAGCATATTTTTGTTAACCCATTTTTTCTTAACCCATTGTCTGCATGGTCCATCAGTCTGTATATGTTTTGAAGGATTATTTAGTTGGGTCATCTGGAGCAATTCCGTGACCGTGGAGAGCGAAGGTTCGTTTCTCAGTGGATTTGTCTTCTATGAAGGTTAATTAAATAAATTAGCGGGGGTGTCCCTCGCGAAAGTGTGGGCGGAACCCGTGAGAGCCCGAAATCCAAAATGGCTGCCGTCGGCCATTTTGAATTTCATTTTTTCAATGGTTTGGCCTACAGTGCTGCTCAGTATATGGTTTCTGGGGTTTTTGGGGGCGAGAAATTCATATTTGATGTCGGTTTTATAATTTGACCTAGTTTTGACCTTCAAATCCAAGATGGCCGCCGATTTTCAGCTCAGAAAGGTCAATTTTTCAAATTCGGCGTACAGCCTTTATAATAGGCTCTAATGAAAGCTCTGATCATGCCGAGTTGAGTGATGGACAGTAAAACTACAAATAAGTACACAGAGGCCAAAAGGTCAATGTTCGTGTTTGATTACAAATGATCCTTTTAACTCCATTGGTTACAAAATTCTGGGGCATGTATCAATAATTACACTCCACAGTGTAATGTGGCAAGTCATTACTTATCATGCCCTAGACACCTGTTCTGGGACACATGATCACATATTTTTGTATTTTCATGTCTACATGTACTCTGCTGTATATTTCTACCGTATCAAGCGAAGATCAAGAATAAATAAATACAGCATATTTCTACAGCATCAAATGAAGATCAAGAACATTTAAAATAGATACCATGAGACTTGTGCTAATCATTAGTACTATATTGGAAACCATTTCCACACAAATGTAGAAGCTTGTAGATAGGTCCAGTGTAGATTGCCTTTTATACTGTTTGCTTGTTACCTATTGTAAAAATGCTTTATGAATACGTGCTAAAATGTGGCAAGCCGTGCAATTCCTCTGATACAATTACCCAAGGTAAATGGGAGAGTTTACAATTAAAGTCCAAAAACTGGTCAGGACTCGACAGATTTGGTGATGTTCACGATAGCGCCTCATGGAAAAATGGGCCGGCTAGCTATTACATGCACGAGTGCTCATTCACCCCTATGGCTCATTCACCCCCATGGGTTCATTCACCCCCATGGGTTAGTTTATAGGGATAGGGAGATCGCGTGCCCTTTCTATACTACTCATCGCGCTCTACTCATCGCGCATGCGCAGTCGGCCCATTGTGCAGTAGGGTGCAAGCCTGTCCCTGACCCAGGTCTCTCGCCCCACCCTATCCCGCGCCACACCCTGGCCCATGGAATCTCAGGTAGCGAAAATCGCAGGTCTCTCGCCCCATCCTATCCTGTGCCACACCTATGCGACCCGCTGTGCAGTGAGTAAAGCGGAGGAGGAGTAGGAGTAGTCGAACACACCACGGATTATACTAGGGTGATGGAGATAAGACATGTTATATAACAATCTCATCTTCACTCCAGCTTGAAAAAGCTCGACAACACAAACAGAAAGAAAGTGACATTGCTCAGTGTTCGATTCAAACATCAAGTTCAGAAAAGTACGATGATGAGCCAGAAGGCCCGCCCCCCCCCCCCTCTCCCTCCCACAAGTGCCTGCGTTCGTCAACCCACACTCAGCATCAAACGCCACCAGTCCTCATAGAAGATATGGGGTGCTGCGGGACCGTCTCACACGGCTAGTCGAGTCAACGTGAGCACTGTCAGATCCTTTCGCAAATGCAATCATGCATCACCATGCCTGTTGGCTGAAGTACGTCAGCCACACAAAGTTGAAGCCAGATGATGCAATGCATCGTCAGAATGTGTGTCTCTCAGAGGCGAGGAGTTTGTTCTTTAGACACGAGGATTCTATTATCTTCAATGAGCACGAAATCCGTTCACTGCAGTCTCTTAGCAGACTACAAACGCATCGCCAGTGAATATGGCTATCCAGTGGGCGATCTCAAATCGTCGTATCTCAAGGACCTGCTCATTAATGAGTATCAAGAGAATTGGCTTCTCAAAAGTGAGATGAATAAGAGCGAGTGGGTCTATGATGTTCGCGGAGGAGGTAACTACATTGAAGCTGCCATGTCATCCCTTGGTATCACCGATAATTAAAGCAGCGCCTCCAGAACCTGGCCCCGCGAATTTCTAAGAAGATAAAAGACACATCTACAGTCCCCTGGCCACCTCGTGTAGAAGAGGTGTATGAGTTTCTGGTGCAGCAGTGCTTTGCAGTCGCGAGGCCAGGTCTGATACCGCTGATACTAAGGGATGACATGACAGCTTCAATGTAGTCACCTCTCCCGCGAACATCATAGACCCACTCGCTCTTGTTCATCTCACTTCTGCCTTTGAAACCAATTGTCTCTTGATACTCATTAATGAGCAGGTCCTTGAGATACGACGATTTGACATCGCCCACTGGATAGCCATAGTCACTGGCGATGCGTTTGTAGTTTGCTAAGAGACACTGCAGTGAACGGATTTCGTGCTCATTGAAAATGATGGAATCCACGTGTCTAAAGAACAAACTCCTCGCCTCAGAGAGACGCACATTCTTTACCATGCATTGCATCATCTGGCTTGAACTTCGTGTGGCTCACGTACTTCAGCCAACAGACATGGTGGTACATGATGTCATTTGCGAAAGGATCTGACAGCGCTGACGTTGATTCGACTAGCCGTTTAGACGGTCCCTCAGCACCCTATGTTCTATGAGGTCTGGGTGGCGTTTGATGCTGAGTGTGTGTTGAGTCTAAACAGCTTCCACCGTGTTCTATTTGGGTGCTGCATGTCCTCACCCTGCATGCACCATACACACTTCGTTTGGTCATGGAGAGGCCCACCCACTGATGAACGCAGGCACTTGAAGGGGCGGAGGTCCCTCTGGTTCATCATCACACTTTTCTGAACTTGATGTTTGAATCGAACACTGAGCAATGTCACTTTCTTTCTGTTTGTGTTGTCGAGCTTTTTCAAGCTGGACTGAATATGAGATTGATATATAACATGTCTTTTGCATGTAATAACTAGCCGGCTCATTTTTTCATGAAGCGCTATCGTGAACATCACCAAATCTGTCGAGTCCTGACCAGTTTTTGGACTTTAATTGTAATCTCTCCCATTTACCTTGGGTAATTGTATCTGAGGAAGTGCACGGCTTGCAACATTTTAGCACGTATTCATAAAGCATTTTTACAATAGGTAACAAGCAAACAGTATAAAAGGCAATCTACACTGGACCTATCTACACGCTTCTACATTTGTGTGGAAATGGTGTCCAATATAGTACTAATGATTAGCCCAAGACTCATGGTATCTATTTTAAATGTCTTTGATGCGGCATTTGTTTATTCTTGATCTTCATTTGATGCTGTAGAAATAGGCTGTATTTGTTTATTCTTGACCTTCGCTTGATGCGGTAGAAATACAGAGCAGCGTACATGTAGACCTGAAAATACAAAAATATGTGATCATGTGTCCCAGAACAGGTGTCTAGGGTATGATAAGTATAATGACTTGCCACATTACACTGTGAAGTGTAACATGCCCCAGAATTTTGTAACCAATGGATATAAAAGGGTCATTTGTAATCAACCACGAACATTGACCTTTTGACCTTTGTGTACTTATTTGTAGTTTTACTGTCCACCCAATCAACTCGGCATGATCAGAGCTTTCATTAGAGCCTATTATAAAGGCTGTACGCCGAATTTGAAAAATTGACCATTCTGGGCTGAAAATCGGTGGCCATCTTGGATTTGAAGGTCAAAACTAGGTCAAATTATAAAACCGACATCAAATATGAATTCCTCGCACCCAAAAACCCCAGAAATCATATACTGAGCAGCACTGTAGGCCAAACCATTGAAAAAATAAAATTCAAAATGGCCGACGGCAGCCATTTTGGATTTCGGGCTCTCACGGTTTCCGCCCACATTTTCGCGAGGGACACCCCCGCTAATTTTTTTAATTAACCTCCATAGAAGACAAATCCACTGAGAAACGAACCTTCGCTCTCCATGGTCACGGAATTGCTCCAGATGACCCAACTAATTGTCAGTCTTTCCATATTCATATAACATATGCAACTGGGCCCATTGAAGATGACTGACCTTGACCTATTTTATTAAGGTCAAATTTCAGTATTGGTGATATCTTTTGAAGGATTACAGCTAGGCTCTCTAAAATCATACTACATACACAACTGGTGATTGACTAGAAGCGTATCCAGTTTGGTTGACCTTGACCTATTTTATCAAGGTCAAGTTTCAGTTAATGTGATATGTGATCAAATTATAGCTAGACTCCTAATCCATACTACTGGTGATGGGCTAGAGGCATATACAAGTTGAACGACCCTGTCCTATTTCTCAATACCAAATTCTAATTACGTACATAGTGATACATTTTGTAGGTTTATTGAAGATGGACAAGTTCATGGTCAAATTCAATTTTAATCATATTTTATGAAGGATAGGTGTGTGCTGGCATAGATTGAAGCCAATAAGGCTCTTGTTTCTATCTCTCACAGAAGAGAGGGATTCTTTTCCCAAACATCAACTCCTCCTCTCTTTACACAATAGAATGTGTAGGTTTTTTACCGACATTTGATCCATAGTAAAAGTTCCTGTCTAATTTCAGATTATAAAATCTGGGACATCGTATCAGAGTTGATCAAGCTATGTACATACCCGGCTCCCAGAAACCCATTCGAGGTGGACCTCGACTACTTGGATTCTCTCCCCCTGGATGAACGTGTGTTGGCTACCGGTGCTCTCGCGAACAGCCTCCAAAAAATCATGTTACATACCAAGGATGAGAAACACTACTCTGGCAAAGGTAAACAATTCAGTAAGGTTCATTACGATAAAAAATTCAATCACACGAAATGAAATCACCCCACCATGAATTCAGGGAGTAATCAAATTTATTACAAGAGGATTGCTGACAAAATGGACCAAAATCATTCAGTTACTCCATCATTTCTTTGTTCTTTTAATATTGAAGGGTGATCAAATTTTTTAGAATGACTAAGATTTACTGTAAATCTGGTATAGTTCTGATCGAGTGAAGAGGTCTGGACTATTGCATGCATTCCTCGTAAAATGTGATTTGGCTCCACTGACCTCGCTCACAGATTCTGGAGTGTTTAAGGAAAAGAAGAGATTCCATTATTTGTAAATGTAATTTTCTTTAGTTCACCTTGGGGCATCACCATTTCAAACCTAAGACAAAATAAATGTTAAAACTTTGAGAATAGAAATTGCAGATCTCTCTTCTCGCAATTACGATTTCTGATTGTGATTCCTCCTCATAGACAAGTTATTCGTAGGTAGCTGCCTGTGACCTCTAATCAGAACTACAAACACAACTTGACTGCCTTTGATCAGTAGTACATCAGATACATAATCTATATGGTTAGTGTTCAGGGCCGTAGCCAGGATTTACTGAGGGGTAGTTCGCCTTCACTCCAAAAGGGCACATCAAGGGGTTCACTGTATGGGAAAAGGGGCAAATAGGGGGTTCGCTTCAGTGTTTGAAAAGGGCATTTATATGAGAGAAATATATAAAATTTTCGAAAGGAAAACCCCCCTTGGCTATGGGCCTGGTGTGTCAAGGATTTACCTGTTACAGATGATTTAAAGTGCTAGTGTCCCTTCATGTCAGAATAGCTCAACTGTGCCTTTCTTCTCCTGCCAGTGTTCGACGACCTCCACCTCGTCACCAAGAAACATTTTGAGGGTCTCCAGGATTTGGCCCAGCAGAGGAAACTGCCCATTCTACAGAACTACCTCCAGGCGGAACAAAAACAGCGACTTCAGGCCCAGCGAGAGAGTCAAACACAGAGCCGGGCGACTCAGAGAAAACGTTACCCAAGCCAAACATACACAGAACAGTCAGCAGTGGCGTACGGTTTACAGCCGATGTATGGTGGTCCAGAAGTGCAGTCACGACCCCCAATGAACCAATTTCCACAATATTCATCTCAGTTTGGGCACAGTTCGTTTGGATACACCCAGGCTCCCAGCATGTTTTAGGTACAGTACGGTACTATTGAGATCATCATCACAGTTTTAAGCGTACTG
Organism: Hanleya hanleyi; assembly: GCA_036873755.1. Classification (NCBI taxonomy): domain Eukaryota; kingdom Metazoa; phylum Mollusca; class Polyplacophora; order Lepidopleurida; family Hanleyidae; genus Hanleya; species Hanleya hanleyi. Next base: position 71,686 of record JAVTVY010024856.1, on the reverse strand, counting down.
TAGTATTGAATTTGCTTCTACGCAACACTCGTGTGATATTGTCTGGATGTGCCTTTCTATTATCTACAATATATGCAGAGTGTATTGTCTCATCGTTTTTGGTGGGCCATGGTACTGTAGATATGACATTGTTTCAAGGCAATACTCAGTGTTATATCCATTGGATGTTTTCGTCTTTATCTTGTATATTTGATCATCAGAACAGTTTGGCTGTAAATATTTCTGTCTTCATCTGGCATGTCTGGTCATCTGTAAAATTAATGTGAATTTATTGTCCATATTTGAGCATGTGTATATTGAGCAGAAAATTGTACAAGGCTGTAGTTCGGTTCACTGCCATTCATGTATTTGGCAGCAGTAATGTACTCTAACATCTCTGACACAGCCCTCGAAAATAACCATGCCATTCAACAATTGCCGAGGTGAATGCTGAAGCAAATTCAGTTCACCTCGGCTATTATTAACATGGTATTGAATGTGAGTCATTTCAATGCCACACAAAATTTGCTGAGGCAGGTTATTTCACGAAGGACAATGTACCATATATATTTTTTTATAAAAGAACTCTTGGGCATGTTGGGATGGCATTTCTGAAGACAGGGAGAAAACAGAACCTGGAGAACATTTTTCATGGATAACCCAACTCGAACTGAGAAAGTGCTCGTGAAGTTAAATATAGAAGTTGATCTCCACAAAAACATGTTCTTTTCCAACATTTCTTTCAAAATCTACTTGAAAACACACAACTCTCATGGCCGTTATGAATAAATGTGAGTTTCTCAGACATTCCATTCCTGTAAATATACTTCATCCAAGAGGGAAGTGACTCCAAGTGACAGCTACTGCCTCAGTATTCAATATCACAATTATCAGATGGACTACTACACACTGCCTAAGTACAATGTATTCAATATCACAGTTATCAAATGGACTACTTCCTCAGTATTCAATATCACAGTTATTAGATGGGCTACTACCCAAGTGCCTATAGTATTCGACATTACAGTTGTCCATTGTAACATCCCATTAATTTCCACCATTGAACACTTTACATAATATCGGATTTAAGAAATCTAGTTCACAGCTATGATTCAATGGTTTTGCCCTTAGGATGAAAGTGAAAGAACTTTTGTCCTGATTTTGGACTCCTCAAAACAATGAGTGTTATTTGTGAAAAAAGGTATTGGGGGGGGGGGGAGAGAGACTTTTTCCAACACCAATCACCCATACACCATTTATACTATCACCACAAGTTCATAAAAGTTTTATGGACTTCTGCTATCACTAATGTTAAATGACTGAAAACCACCCACCATATATACCATAGAACTGAGTTGTCTCCCACCCCATGTTTTGTTCTTCTGGAACATCCCTGACATGATAATAATTAAGTCTATGACTGTGGAATTTAAAAATAAAGAACAACACATATTTGTTTAAAGGCAGCGTACATGTAGAATGATATCTATTGGCTGACTATATCTATTGGACGACTTATTGTCAGGCAGTAAAGTACCATACCCATTTAACCATATTCTGATCATACATGAAATACGTAAGCTGGTGAAGGTTAAACATCATGTAATATGCCTGTATAACTTACAGTAGCAGGTAAAGCATAAATGTGTATTATTAATCTGTATTATTTCACAGAATTATGGTCACTTGCTCCAGTTACCATGTTGTCACTCGGCTTCTCTCCTACTCTTGATCCTGGGCTAGGCTGATGTATTAATTGTGATGGTCATTTTCGTCCATATATCTGTGTTTCTATTTACATTGTACAGTTCCAAGTTTTGTGAGCGGATACACTACGGGGAGATGTGTCACATACCAAAATTGGTCAAGGTCACTATGGCCCAAAAAATCATTGCAAATTTCATTTTTGTGACTTTTTGTGGAAGATGTTGCATCACTGATCCAAAAATCAGGAAATTTTGGGAGACCAGGTGTCACATATCAAAATTTAGGTCAAGGTCACTTTGGCCGAAAAATCAGGACATCATTGAAAATTGTCAACTTTTTTTGTGTGAGTGCACTAAGGGGAGATAATGTGTTGAGTATCAAATTAGAGGTAAATTTCAAGGTCACTCAGCCCAAAGATCAGGAAATAGTTGATAATCTTGATTCAGTGTTAAAACTCCAATTCAGGGCTGTGAAATGTAACTTTCATTCCATGAACATATACCACCAAGCCATGGCAAACATTCATTTCGAGACATGACCTCTTCAGTTCTAGATTGTGCATAATGTGTCCTTCAGATACACCTTGAAATCAATAGGAACACTCGTTTGATTTTGAGGTCAACTTGAAGGGTAACTGAATTCCCATGATCTATTTTGGGAAAACCAATTGTTACACTCCAAGACAAAAATCTGTTTGTTGTGCAGGTGTAATTGGAAGCCAATTTTGCATAGTGTATTTTCTATATAAAGCCAGGCATAAATTCAAATATGGCTACAGGTATAGTTTAAAACAAAATTGAGCAATGAAACCTGTTGTGCAATGCCTTTATTATGCAGGACACCCAGTAGCAGAGCTTGAATTTGAGAACTGCGGTAAGCAAGCCAGGCTTGGGGGGTCCATACGTTACAGTTAGGCCTACTAGCCAGGCTTGGGGGGTCCATAAGTTACAGTTAGGCCTACTAGTCGGCACATATTTACAAGTGCCGAGCGGAATTTCCGGGACTTCTGCATGATTTTGAGCAGGAACAGCCTTATGAGATATGCAGAGGATCAGATCAACTAATACCAGTCTTGTTTTTAATAAGATTGGAATTCATCCTATCCTAGTGAGCTTTGTCTTTATCTGATATTTTGCTCCAGTATCTCATCACCCTCCTTATTAGTATCATCTGTTATGTTATTGACTTTCAAGTACCTTATTTTTGATGTATCATATTAAGTATTGTTCAATATTGTTTTTTGGATCTCATTTGTTGGTTTGTTAGATTTGACAGCTGTTTATTTCTTTTCCTGGATTATACACAGTATACATGTATGTTGTATGTAGATCAGCAATTACACCTACTAAATGTAATATGAATGTACATAGGAGAGAGAGAGAGAATTAAATGCAATATCAACGCTGTACATTTATTGACATTCCGTTAGTGCATGTCAAGAATAAATCATATTTTTATTTCAACTCACTGCTGCGGTTGTTTAGTTTTATCACTATTGGTCAATTTAGAGACCAAACATCCTCACTGATCATCAGCTTCTACAACGTCTGTACAATCACATGTAATGCGCAGCATCCTATGCAGCCTGAACTTTGCGCAGGACCGAGAGTCACGGAGCGAAAACGGTGTGAAAAGTCTGATAACTTGAATGTTCAGTTGTCATGGCATCAATCAGATTGTATACCTTCTACTGTCAGATATACTATTTGATTGCTTGGTTCTGTGTGCTCTTAAAATCGCCAGTGCCCTCATGATATAATACTGTCAGATCTGCTGTCTGATGGCTTGGCTTTATGTGTCCTTTTACAAATCATGTAACCCATGGAACACCAGTGCCCTAAGGATATAATACTGTCAGATCTGCTCTCTGATATGGCTTGGCTTTATGTGTCCTTTTACAAATCATGTAACCCATGGAACACCAGTGCCCTAAGGATATAATACTGTCAGATCTGCTCTCTGATATGGCTTGGCTTTATGTGTCCTTTTACAAATCATGTAACCCATGGAACACCAGTGCCCTAAGGATATAATACTGTCAGATCTGCTCTCTGATGGCTTTATGTGTCCTTTTACAAATCATGTAACCCATGAAACACCCGCCCTCTATCTCATTGAAATACAATATCAGGATATAATACTGTCAGATCTGCTCTCTGATGGCTTGGCTTTATATGTCCTTTTACAAATCATGTAACCCATAAAACACCAGTGCCCTCTATCTCATTGAAATACAATATCAGGATATGAATATTTATCAGTGGAAGTATTGTAATTCAATGAGATAGAGGGCACTGGTGTTCCATCAGTTACAAGATTTACTCCCCTTTGTCATCAGCTGGAGAATCCCACTGATGCATTGTTGACTAACGCTGAATGGAATGAGCTCAGGATGTCAAAGCTGAACAAGACATGGATCCATCTCTTTCAAGTACGTATAAAATGCAATATCCATATGTCCATGATATGTGCATACCATGTTGATCAAATCGATAAAGACTTTTATGCGCCACGTTTTTCGGTAGAATGAATTAAGCCAGCCACTAGATGAATCCAGTCCCTGTTTCATAATGTATATTTCAGGGGGTAATAAAGGGAAGTAACTCTGCCTAAAGAAATGCTTGAAACCGGAACTGGACACGTCATAAGGGAGCTAACTTTGCAAGAAAAAGTGCAGAGTATATTGTACATTTTTTGCCACCAATGAAAACTTCTCGCTCTCCACTCTAAGGATTTGATTGGTTCATTCATATATACATGCTGGAAGCAATGCGTTCATGTGATGTCAACAATGGGAATGACGTTACCTGTGGTGATGTCAGCAATGAGAATGATGTCACGTATGGCGTTAGAATGAAATTGTTACAATTGTGGCGACTATTTAAAAAACCCGTCAATCATTCAGGCTGGCCATGCCTCCAAATCGAATCTTTACACCACGAAACCCACCAAAACGTCCAGTCTTTATTTCACTTATTTCCCCAGATTGTATTTTCCATTTGTTTTTATTTTTTTATTAAATGTCATTTAGGTATTGATAAAAGTAGGCCTACATATGAAATAGAGACTCGTCCAGTCTAGCCAGTCACATGTCCTATACATCTTTGCAGAAAATCTGTGCAGGGATATATTTTTGTGAGAGTAGAGGAAACTTCTTGAACAAAAGGGTACAGTACTGCATGTTCCATTAATACAAAAAGTGCATTTGCACAGTGAGTGTGAGAAGGTCTTGATAGGTTGAATTCTCAAAGAGGTGTCTACCGGCATAGGAGACCAAAGCGAAGTAAGCCATTCTTTAAATGCCAAGACCAAGGTGAGGCCACATTACATCACTCTCTTGATGGGAACTAGTGGCCAGGGTCAGCTTCTATTAGATAACCTGCTTTCATGATCATATACACATAATAACATTGATCCACAAATAATATGCTTTGTCATGGACAGAGAACTCTTTGTGTACCAGTGAAAAACCGGGTATGGACACCTGAAATGATACACCCCTTACCTCCCAGCTAGTGAGACTTCTCATAGAAGGAGACTCCTGGGTTGGATTCTCGGTTCCCTGCTGTGAGACTTATACACCAGTCCTTTTCACTCTGTATTTACCTCGTTTTGACAACAGACCCGTCTCGATCCATGTTTAGAATGTAGACTTGTTTTGTTTTACTGTGGTGTTTTGTTGCATCAATCACTGCCATGATTGGCTGAATGTTTTCCCAATTTTCTATACAAGCCAATGAGAAGACATTTGGGGAAAATTTGAATTGACCAATCAAGTGTCTTAAAACTGAATATTATCTCCCAGTGCATGGGTTTCTATGAAAAGCAATTCAATAACTAATATTTACCAAGTTAGGCTTCATATGTATCTGTCAAGGCTTCATATGGATCTGCCAAGGCTTCATATGGATTTGCCAAGGTTTCATATGGATCTGTCAAGGCTTCATATGGATCTGCCAAGGCTTCATATAGATGTAACAAGGCTTCAAATGAATCTGCCAAGGCTTCATATGGATCTATCAAGGCTTCATATGAATCTGACAAGGCTTGATATGCATCTATCAAGGCTTCATATGGATCTGCCAAAGCTTCATATATGAATCTTCCAAGGCTTCATATGGATGTACCAAGGCTTCATATGGATATGCCAAAGCTTCATATGGATCAGTCAAGGCTTGATTTAAGTCAGTTAAGGTCTCATGGATCGGTCAAGGCTTCATATGGATCAGCCAAGGCTTCAGATGGATCTGTCAATGCTTTGCATGGATCTATCAAAGCTTCATATGGATCTGTTAAGGCTTCTTATGAAAAATTTGAATCGACCAATCGAGTGTCTTAAAACTGAATATTATCTCCCAGTGCATTGGGTTTCTATGAAAAGCCATTCAATAACTAATATTTGCCAAGTTAGGCTTCATATGTATCTGTCAAGGCTTCATATAGGTCTGACAAGGCTTCATATTTGGATCTGTCAAGGCTTCATATTTGGATCTGTCAAGACTTCATATTTGGATATGTCAAGGCTTCGTATGGATCTGTCAAGGCTTCATATGGATCTGTCAAGGCTTCATATGGATCTGCCAGGGCTTCGTATAGATGTAACAAGGCATCAAATGAATCTGCCAAGGCTTGATATGGATCTATCAAGGCTTCATATGAATCTGGCAAGGCTTGATATGGATCTATCAAGGCTTCATATGGATCTGCCAAAGCTTCATATGAATCTTCCAAGGCTTCATTTGGATCTGTCAAGGCTTCATATGGATATGCCAAAGCTTCATATGGACCAGTCAAGGCTTCATTTAAGTCGGTCAAGGTCTCATGGATCGGTCAAGGCTTCATATGGACCAGCCAAGGCTTCAGATGGATGTCACTGCTTTGCCTGGATCTATCAAGGCTTCATATGGATCTACCAAGGCTTCATATGGATCTGCCAAGGCTTCATATGGATCTGTCAGGGCATCATATGGATCTGTCAAGGCTTCATGTGGATCATTCAAGGCTTCATATGGCTCTGCCCAGGCTTCATATGGATCTGTTAAGGCTTCATATGGATCTGTCAGGGAATCATATGGATCTGTCCAGGCTTCATGTTGATCTGTCAAGGCTTCATGTGGATCAGTCAAGGCTTCATATGGCTTTGCCCAGGCTTCATATGGAGATGGCAAGGCTTCATAGGGATATGTCAAGGCTTCATTTGGATCTATCAAGGCTCCACATGGATCTGCCAAAGTTTCACATGGATTGGCCAAGGCTTTAAATGGATCTGCAGTCTTGTTTTTGAAAATCGCAGGGTACTGTGAATCACTCTCATAAAATTTGAAAAAAGATTTTAATTACTCCATGTTATAATATAGGGAGGCTTGATTTTGGTGAGTGCTGCAGTTTTTCACATTCTGGAGCTAATTTAAGAGTGGGAACACTCCTCAAAAATGTAGGACTGGATCTGCTAAGGCTTCATGGATCTGCCAAGGCTGCATATGGATTGAAAGCAAAAGCTTAAAAGACGGAAAGCAAGTAAAAAGATTATGCACCAGCATAATGAATTCTTGCTATAAATATTGCCAAACTGGATTGCATGGTATCAGAAATGCTGATTACAGAGTTTAGGATCAAGCAGCGTTAACTGCCACTGAGTTATCTGATTGGCTTAGCAAACTCTCCAAACCATGCCCTTTTGGTCATATTGAGGGGAGAGTGAGAGCCTAGATTTTAGCTACACCTTAGCTACACCCGAGTGCAATCAATGCAGTATCAGATATGCTATCTGAAAATATAAGAATATGGGGTCAGGCAAGGCTTAGTTTTGAGATACAGGGTGAAGCTCTGTTCTGAGGGTGGGAGGAGAGGTGGATCTACCCCCAGGGTGTAGTGGATGAGTGCAATCAATGCAGTATCACATATGCTATCTGAAAATATTAGTATATGGAGTCAGGTGAGGTTGAGTTCCGGAGATACAGGCTGGAGCACTGTACCGTAGGTGGGGGCAGACGGGGATGTACCCCCAGGGTGTAGTGGAGGAATTCAATCAATGCAGTATCAGATAAGCTATCTGAAAATATCACCATAGAGTGTCGGGCGAGGCTTAGTTTCGGAAGTAGAGGGTGGGGCTCTGTTCTGGGGGTGGGGGGAGAAGGCTATATACCCCCAGGGTATAGTCATGATAGTGGATGAGTGCAATTAATGCAGTATCAGATATGCTATCTGAAAATATCAGTATATGGGGTCGGCGAGGCTTAGTTTCAGAGATACAGGGTGGAGCTCTACCGGTGTACCGGGGGTTGGGGGGGTGGATATACCCCCAGGGTGTAGTGGATGAATGCAATCAATGCAGTATCAGATATGCTATCTGAAAATATCAGAATATGGGGTCGGGCGAGGTTTAGTTTTGGAGATAGAGGGTGGGGCTCTGTTCCGAGGATGGGGGAGGAGGGAGAGGGGGATGTACCCCCAGGGTGTAGTGAATGGGTGCAGTCAATGAAGCATCTGAAAATATCAGCATATGAGGGTGGGGCGAGGCTTAGTTTCTGAGATAGAGGGTAGGGCTCTGTTCCGAGGGTGGGGAAGAGGGGAGAGGGGGATATACCCCAGGGTGCAGTGAATGGGTGCAGTCAATGCAGCATCTGGTATGGTATCTGAAAATATCAGTATGGCGTCGGGCGAAGCTTAGTTTGCGTGATACATGGTAGAGCTCAAAACTTTCACAAAACCTTGAACACAAAATTTGTATCCTGGAATGTTGACGACGGACAACCAGCCAGCCAGACAACATCAATCCATAGGACGGCTATTGCTTCGCAATCCATCCAAAAAGGGAGAAACATGTATGTGAGACGAGGTACATGTACGAGACTACCATTAGATAATAAAATAGGAGTTCAGAAACAATTTTCTGCATTTCACTGTGATGAAAGTTTTTATTTCGGCAGGATTTAATCAATCATTACACTACTTTTGTATACAAATAGTTTTGGTATAACGAGATAAATTAATGATTATACACACGGCGATGAGGTATATACTTCCCATGATGAGGTACGTACTTCCCGCGATGAGGTACATACTTCCCACCACTCAAAAACAAACCGGAAAATACAACCAAACATGCAGCGCATCAATGATGAACAATGTACACCATATCATGGTCATAACCGAATTGTCATTCACACGAGTTGAAGTTGTGTGACAAAAAACAGGCAGTAGATTAGGGTTTTCAGTTCTTTCACCATTTTGGTAATAAAATTGAAAAAAATCGACGAGCAACATTCTCAAAGCCTATGGAGCGTCTCGCTGCCTGTTTTATACACTGGTGTGAATTGACCATAACTTCTACAGGAACATGGTTCTTAACAACACGTGATCCTTGATTCTCCCGGATCTTCTCTCGCAGCCAGCACTGCTCGGCGGGGAAGTATGGATGATTTCAGGTGAGCTTATAACTCGCCTCATGATTCTCCAGGCGAGTGATAGTCACTCACCTGCTGTCATACAAACCAGAGTACCTGCTCACTTCATACAGTCAGACTGGTTATTAAGAACAGATACATTCAGGTTTAATAGCACAAATAATATCGGTATATATACAGTCTATATACATTTCCATGACAACAAATATTTGTTTATCAACTAAACTTATTCGAGATCAACCTTTAATCCAGTAATGACTCAAAATGTAGTTCAGTTTATCATACATGTACATATAAGTATAAAAAAAACACGATGAACTGACCAGACATTTTTGGATAGCACTAGATGATCTGATCAGTGGATTGAGTGAGCTTGAACTGCACCAATTTGCCTTCAGTTTTATCAGTAGGATAACATGCATATTTCAATCAACATGTATTTTAGTGATAAAAGTATTTTAGTATAAAATTTCTGTATCCTACGGGCAAGACCATTAACAATAACAACCTGTGTCTGTTGGCTCAAACACCTCGGTGGAGGGGTCAAGACTTTTAAGAGCTATCGTATGAACGTAATTTGACCATGAAAAGTGGGTCAAGGTCACTTGTGGTTGATGGGTCCTCATCTATGAACTACATGATGTAAGTATAAAAAGGCTGGCATTACTTCTCGGAGAGGCTAACAGCAAGGAGTGAGTGAGTGAATAGACTTTAAGGTCGCTTTCAACAATATTTCAGCTATATCACGACGAACCAACTAAGCACCACCCAGCTACTTCAAATCTGTGTTCCTGCTACTTCAAAGAAGAAATCTTTGAAGCTACTTCAAAGAAGAAATCTTTGAATTAGCATGGAACCGGACACCCTCCATCCACCCTATAAAACACTGAGGACAGCGCACAAGACACAGACAGGACACTTACATGTACATGGTGCAATAAAGACAAGCTAAGGGAGCTTCTTGAAATTGGAGCATACTAGGAACTGGCATATAAGGTATTCCAAACAGAGTGGCATGGTGCGCCGTGTTGGAACTCCTAGGAACTCCATGCCATACAGTTTGGAACTCGGCAGACAAAGGATGGCTTATGCCATACCATGCAGCAGCATAGGGGGAATGGCCTAACTAAGCCATCCAGATCAGAACACCAAACTGGGCATGGTGTATCCAATTTGAATAACCGGCATATGCCATCCCTACCAGGGAACTCAGTTCCTAATTTCAAGAAGCTCCCTAACAGCAAGGAATATTATTAATTACTTTAATGGGAAATTTGACCTTGAAAATGTACAAATGAAGGTCAAAGTCATTCATATTAAAAATACTTCTGGTCAATAATCAGATATCTATAACCTAAATTTAGGAAGCTAACTACATGTGTAATACTTCAAAAGATGTTGGGTTCACAACCATGACAACATTGAAAATACTTCGTACAATTTGACCTAGCCAGCTTCATATCTTGTGGCATAAATTTGGAAAGATTGGCTGTAATTTGTGGCATAAATTTGGAAAGCTTGGTTGTAATTGTTCAAGACATATTACATGTATGTAAACAAGTATAACCGACAGACATACAGACAGATGATGAAAATTCCCAAATGACAAATTGGCCGCTGGGTACAAACTACACTTGTCATACAGCATGATGGCCACTACATGTATGATTGGACGTGCCACACTGCATATGGTAACACACTTAAGTGTGATGGGCCTCTCAATTTACAACCTTGATTCAACCCTGATGTCACATGTTAATTCAAATACAAATTTGCTCAAAATTTGATTTAGTCCTCCACTACTGACGAATATTGGTATTGAAGAGAATCAAGCTGGTTCATTCGTGTACATGTAAGAGTCATATGACAAAAGAGGACAATAGTTTGTCTGGGTACAACAAGGTATCCAGACAGCAGGCTTTTCAGCACTTAGTAGAACATGCAGAAAGACCTGAACAATGCAGGCTTACATGAAAGACTGAGCTTACCCAGCACAAAGGCCGGAACTTGTCTTAATACAACAGTGAATGTGTTAACCTGCGGAAGATTAAAACTATGGCATTCTTGACAGAGTTACCTCTCATTCTCACACTATAAGTATGGCACCACTCTGCGACAAGCAGATTGTCAATGCTGAGCTGCTGCCACGCCATGTTTCTCGAAGATATGTAACAGTTCCTGGTCCTTCTCTTCTAACAAGGAATATTCACACTCACAGTCAAATTCTCTCTCAAAATTAGTCAGAAATGACTTCACCGAGTCGGAGGTAGACACGTTCTGGGAGAGTTCCTTAGAAAGGGAGGTAACCTCTTTCCCGTGTATGCCACAGGGGACGATGTGTTTGTACCAGTCCAGGTCCGTGTTACAGTTCATAGATATACCGTGTGTGGTGATGAATCGGCTGGCATGGACTCCTGCACATAAAGAAAACAGAGACAATGCAGTTTACTACAACTTCTACAACATTTGAGGTTTTGTGATTTGGTTCCAGAATCAAGATTAACAAGACTGTAACAAATCAAATAATCACAACACTGGTATGAATGTGGCTGCCATTAAACGAGATTATCTGTTACTGCACTACAAAATTGCTGTACAGATTACAGTCGTGATTTTAAAACGATGAAAACCCAGGCAGTTGAAGTCCCCAGAGCAATTCAAAGGGACATAATGTTGCAAGGTACCCACAATTTTTTACCTTTGGGGCCACCTACATTGTATACTATAGGCTGCAGCATGAAGAACAATCCCAAGCGAGATCTTGAGGCAAGGTACCCACATACCAAATTTGGAAAGAATTCGTTCAGAATTTCAGAAGTTATTGTCCAGAAAATATATTTTAAATTGGCTCCATGGTGGTGCCAGCTATTCACGGATCCCCGTGAAAAAGAATCCCAAATGACATCTTGAGACAAGGTATCCACATACCAAATTTGGAAAGAATCCATTTAAATTTTCAAAAGTTATTGTCCGAAAACAAAATTTTAACTTTTGGCAATGCCTATAGACATATCGGTATGAAAAACAACCCCACGCGAGATCTTGAGTCAACATACCCACATACCAAATTCGGAAAAAATCCATTCAGGCTTTCAAAAGTTATTGTTCTGCAACAAAATTTTAACTTGGCCTCACAGGTCACTCTGCTTCAAGAGTACGCTTAAGCTTGCAACACCTCTCTTTGCTGTAACCAATTTGTGAATGAAGGAATGTTGGCCAAAAGTCTTTACGCATCACAAAAAGAGCAGTGCTATTATGTGCGAGCCTCTCACACACGTTACCATCTGTTATACTATGGAGCTATAAACAATTGCATGATTGATATTAAGGTCGGTTTCCCTGTAAGGAAAGTTATAATTCCTATGAATGTCTATTGTTAATTGTACTTTTCACATTTGGTATTACCAGGCAAAGGGTTGTTTGATTTAGGTGCTTGTGTGTCCCTCCCCCCATTCCTCTTCCCTACTTCCCCCAAAATAGAATAATGAGTGTATTTCAAGCATAATTGTGACTATAATTCCAGCCTTTCGGGATGATATATTTCCCATTCGAAAATTTTAAATTAAAGTTTAAATAGAAATTTTAAATTGGAAATTTAAATTGAAATTCTACTACATGTATAAAATAAACTGTTAAATTTGAAGTTCAAATTCAAAATGTAAGGGTCAAATTCAAATTTCAACTTTAAAATTCAATTCTAATATTAATTCAAATTTAAAATTTCATGTCAGATAAAAATTCAAATTTGAAGTTGATAAGAGAAGTTTATTTAGGATAATGACCCGAAATTGAAGTTTTTATCTTCTCCTCAGATCAGTCTGAAATTGATCACAACATGGACTAGGATTTCATTCAACCCGATTCATTTTTAAACAGACATTTCTGGCAAGGCTGTGGTGTAATAACTCATTGCACTGAAAAGTTACACAATGTAATATCCCGGACAAAGGACTGACAATGCAACTTTCAGGAGTCTTTCACCCGATCGTTGCCACAAGTGTCTTATAAATTTTCACCTAAAATGATCAATGTTCATATCAAGGTGAGCGATTCAACTAACATGTATGGCATCATTAGTCATGTCAGTTATAGACTGCTCCCGTCAAGGTGGAAATGTAAATGTAGCATGTGCTGTGTTGCAGGGATTCATAGAAGTCCAAATTTTACGAACCGAAATCTGGAAAATTGAGGTTTTTTTCACTCAAATTGAGTTAAAATAAAATTTATCGGCATTTTTTATCCCTCAAATTGAGTATATAAATTTTTTACAAACCAGGGTCATTTTTTCCCCCAATGTTGAGTATATAATTTTTTTACAAACCAGGGTAAATGTTACCTTCTGTGAACCTTGTCCACTGTTACCAATTCAGGTATTTTTTAACCTTTTGTGTAATTAAAACCATTTTGTGTCGTTGATTGCGTTTACTCGTTTCCATCATTATGTTTTCAGGTATCCGACAGGATACATGAACAAATTATGTTAGATTTATTCAACTTGTTTACGAGTAATACTTCAGGTAATCAGGTAAAACTTTGTAATGCTGCCGGTACTGGTTTTCATTTATATATACATGTACATGTAGTTCTCATATACATGCAGTGACGATCGAGTGTCAACTATTTCCCTCTCTGAAAGCTGTTATATCTCAATCAATCAACAGTACATAACAGAACTTTTAATTCCTTTTTCCAACTTCCACACAGGACTGTCTGAATAATACACAAACACACATCCAATTTCAGTATACAAATATGGCCCAACTTGTTAGGTGGTAATTATAAAGAAAATATATATTGATATCATAAAAACCCCATTTATCTATTAATTTAGATCTAAAATTAAATTTGAAGAAACCATTATCCAAAATTTAACATTAACAGAAAAATAATTTTAATTATGGAAATATTTAACAAAAGCAGTGAATTAATAAATATAAAAATATTGTCATGACTGAAGATCCAGTTATTGTGATATTATTCAATTACAAATGACCACCGAAAATCACACTGGTTTATAAAACGATGATTGTAGGCCTATATATTTTATTTATATACACGATGATTGTATTGGGTTACACAAATAATAGGAGTCTTGAGGTATTGGGTTACACAAATAATAGGAGTCTTGAGGATGATATTATTTTGATAGAATATGGTTAACAAAAAAAAAGGAGGAAAAAAACAACAACGAAATGCTTCAAAACGCTTGCTTGCTCTCTCGCTAGGAAGAGTTCATTCCCTTGTCATGTTTTCAAACCGCACGCTGTAGGGTTCTGTCAATTTTCGTTATAATCAAACCAAAGTGAAAATGATACAGTATTACTATTTTCTCAAGACAGACCACACAGATTATACAAAGAAATACTTACGATTGGCATTCTACGAAAACAACGTGTGTTTATTCAGTATCGTTTGTATCTCCCTGCGTTGGAAGGAACGAGAACGAAAAGGTCAAACGAAAACGAAAACGAAACCCAAAAAAAAAAAATGGCGACTCGTTGATTGTTCAGTGAAATTACGGTTCATAAGTATTCGGGATTCTTCCACGGAAATATACGTCGATGTAACATTACGTCGGATAAACTAGTCTCGGATGAATATACCCCGTTAACAGACTAAGTCATCCGAGGTAAATTCAGAGCAGCTGACGGAGTTTGCACTTGACGTTGCTGTTGCTGCCGACAGATTCACATGTGCTTTCGCGACCATGGGATGATTTCCCGACAACCGGGTATTGAAATTTCGAATTTACGAAGCTTGAAGATTCAGTTTCCGAAGCTTGAAAATTCAGTTTCCAACACACAAATTGAGTATAAATATTTTGGTGAAAGCTATTGATTTTTTACTCAAAAAAATTTAGTTTTGAACTGAAAAATTGAGTTTTAAAACTCAATCTACGAACCGAAATTCGGTACGTAGAACTGACGTGTATGAATCCCTGTGTTGGAGAATTTTTGGAGCCTATTCATGAAGCTCAATCTACTTTCAACAGCGATGGTGTGATTGGATAGTAACAAGAAATCCCAAACACCAGTTTGTTCAGTAACTGAGCTTGCTGACTTATGGGCATAAATGGCCCCCAGGTGTCACCACCTATAGGCAGAAAAACAGTCTCAGGCAAGATTTTGAGGCAAGGTACCCACATACATGTACCAAATTTGAAGTTTGTTAAGTTTTTCAGAAGTTATTGTCCGGAAACAAAGTAGGACGGTCGCATGCCCAATTATCCGGTCCATGCGGACTCCAAAACTACATTTATAATCCACTTTAGCCCTTCAGGCGTCAGGAGACAATAAATCGGGTCGAACACAAAATATGGAATGGGCATGCAGTGTCAGATGGGAAAGGCATTTTGGCCCTAAATCAATACAGTCTCATGAACAAATGTTGTCAGGTCAACCCCAATAGACTATGAACTCACCGATAGCTCCCACTTTCCTATCGTTGACCCAGACGCCTGTGTTTTCCGTCGTCTTAGCCTCAAGCCCAAAATCCTTACACAGTCCGATGAGGGTTTTCTCCAGTTTCTCCACATACCACTTGAGACTGGGATTGAAATTCTTCAGGTTGAGGATTGGGTACGCCACGAGCTGTCCGGGGCCGTGGAATGTGATCAGGCCGCCACGGTTCGTGTGGAAGAACTCGGCGCCGACCTGCCTTAGTTTCAACGTATCCTGCTCAGTGTACATGGAGCGTCGTATCCCGACGGTGTAGACAGGATTATGCTCCACCAGCAGCAGTGTCTCCTCGGCGGGATTGCCCATCTTGTGGGTGAGGTAATCCAGGTGCTGCCGGGCATAGTGCATCTGTATGTCGTTGGCAGGTAGGAACCCCATGCGACCCAAGTTGATCACCCGGACCATCCGCTGAGCCATGGTGGCGAATGAAATCTAGCCCACTTCTGTTAGTAAAGTGTAGCGTTATCAGTGGTTCACTCTGTCAACACTTCAGAAACCATCTGAAAAATTCAAATTGAGAAATTCCAAATATATAAGACATTTCACATCATACATAAATATATATATACATAGCATTACATGTATGTCAAAATTAGCTCAGTATAGCCTTGGGTCAGTCACCTGACTTACTGTTTTTTTTTTAAATAGGTTATTCTTATTTATGATATGTTCATCCAGAAATTTCATGTACTGTGTGCAAATGTACTGTTGTTAAACAGGTGTCAAGCACATGAACCACGATGTAGGTATGTGATAGTAAACGTGACAAATAAGCCAAGGACACGACACATTTAAGCAATATAAACAAAATCAAAGTACTTAAAGTACTCAAGGTAATGTTTACCACAAAGATGTGGATCATAATCGTGAAATCGCTGAAGCACTGATTAATCACTTAAAGGTGAACTGCAAAGCTTTTAATTTTATCTAAAATGTTGCTTATATACATCTTGTCTTATGTGACATAACCTTTATACGTTTTTGGGGCAAATATATTTTGCAAAATTGTACTAATAACAATATTTAAGTTATCCTGTTATAAATCCGTCTTAAAAACTTGCATCGCTTGTCTAATAATAATAATAATACTTTATTTCATGAGGGAGATCAATTAGTACAGTACCAATCTTCCTTGAGTCCCTCTCTCTCACACACACACACACACACACACACACTCATTGATATACATGTTTACAGCTGTACGAACATAATTATACAATAAAGATTTACTCATGTACAAACACATTAGGATTTTTACAAGCAACATATAACACACAATGTACTCTGGGTTATTATAATTGCATCTATGTATTCAATAAACACAGACATACTTTGATAAAATGAAGGTTTCCATTCGTCTTTTGAATACATTAAGATTTTGTGATTTCTTTATATGTATGGGGAGCTGGTTCCACAGAGTCACACCAGAGTACTGGAAAGAGCGTTTGAAGGTTTCAGTTTTTGTTTTTGGCAGAATTAGGTTCATTGAGGTAGTGGAGCGAAGATTTGTTTGGTAAACAGAAGCAGTAGATATAAATTGGTTTGCGAGGTAACTCGGAGCAAGTTCATTCAAACATTTGAACATCAAAATTGCCTTATGCAGCATGATTCTTTCATCAATGGTCATCCATTTTAAGGTCCTGAAAAGTTCTTGGCTTGGTGTTGTATATTTGGTATTCAGAATAATTCTTGCTGCACGCTTTTGGAGACGAAGTATACAGTTAATTGATTCTCTGGAAGAAGTTCCCCATATGGTGCAACAATAATCGATCAAGGGTAAAACATATGCATTATAGAATAAAATTCTGGCATGGTGTGGCAGATACCTCTTGATCCTTTGTAAAAGTGTGAGTTTGGATGAGATCAGTTTACTTTGATTCTGAACATGCTTGACCCACGACAGCCTCTCATCTATGATTATACCCAATAATTTGGTATCTTTGACATTTTCTATCTTTTGTCCATCTATTTCTAATTCAAGTGGTGTGTCAAACTTATTTAAACACTGCCATGTCCCAATTTTCATGCATTTGGTCTTTCCAAGATTAATCGCCATATCATTATCATCACACCACTTAAGTATATTACTGCTATCATTTTTTAACACACTTTCTACACTAGTCAAGTCTCGAGCTGATGCTGATACAGTAGTGTCATCTGCAAATAAATCAATAATGCACTTCCTAACATGTAAGGGGAGGTCATTAATGAAAATTAAAAACAATAGGGGGCCAAGTATTGAGCCCTGAGGAACTCCACATGTTATTTCATTAAAATTGGAGTGGACATTACCTAAACAAACCTTCTGTTTTCGACAAGAAAGATAGCTTTCGAACCATGAAAGGCATTTATTGTCAAGATGGTAACAGGTGAGCTTCTGCATCAATAATTTATGATTGACAAGGTCAAATGCCTTTCGTAGGTCAATGTACAGTACACCTGTTATCTGGCCCTTGTCAATCTTTTTGAGCCAGTCATCAATGATTTTGGTAAGCGCAGTTTGACACGAGTGACGAGATCTAAATCCTGATTGTAGCTCATGTAGCAATTCATGGGTATTGAGAAAATCATTAAGTTGGTTGGCGATGTGCCTTTCCAGCATTTTGGACAAAGTTGGAAGTATCGAAATGGGTCTGTAGTTGTTCGGAGATGTTTTTGAGCCTTTTTTATAGATGGGTGTTATTCTAGCATTTTTGAATTCATCAGGAAATATACCTGTTCTCTCTTGGTTTGTGGAACGTTATGACGTTATAGCGGTCTCCTTCATTCAAGTTTTATTTAAATGTGACGTCATGCTACGTCGGATGAATGAGCGAGGACCACTATAACATCATGACGTTCCAAAAACAATGGAAGGCAAGTGATGACGTTTTTAAAAGTTCTGGCTCTCGTTTTCTGGTGGTATACGTTTTGACTTCTCATATACCCAAAATAAAACAATAACCACAGAACTATTACCACACATATTTGTAACAACTATAGAATTTCTTGTTTTATGACATTTTAACAGAACATTGGAAAGCTTTTTAGTTCACCTTTAATACCAATGTGGTTGTGTATTGTGCAGTTGAATGTTGTAGGCCTACTGATGAAAAATGAAATTTCACTGAAATATCAAGATCATACTGGATTTACAGAGGTAATCAGAACACGTTAATATTATTCAAGTTGGGAGTAAATTAATTTTCATTTTTCCCGGTATACAATTTGATCGACTTGAGTGGTTCAGGAATTATTGAGCACCCCCTACATCCGACAATCGCCAGCCGGTGAAACGGTGTTCAGCCAGTGGGGCTATTTTCGTGATACAGGCGAGGTGGTGTTAGCAATTTGGATTTCTTTCACATGTCTGGTGAGGTTATGGGCAATATTAATGGATATTCATTCAGTCGTCATTTTAATCGTTCGGTTACGTAGCAGAACGCATTGTACTTAAAGATATCATACGAACACGGAGAGTGATGCTGTTTTCGAGTGAATTATTCCTTATTCAATGCTCTTTGTACATGTTGTATGTCACCCAAACTTCAATGAATTTAATTCGTGTAAGTACTGATATTATTGGAAAAAGTTACACCATATCCAGGCTACGGTGAACAGCATCAAGTGCATATAGATTGCTTGTGCTGTTCACCGTAGCCTGGATAGACGCACACAGCATAACTTTTTAATTAATATCAATGCTTACGCCAAATAAATCCATCGAAGGTTGGGTGACATATAAAGAGCGTTGAATAGGGAATAATTACGCATGATAATAGGTATCGATAAGTGTCTATAATTAGCGATAAGAACAGAACTTTTGAAAAAGAAACTTCGCTAGAAAACAGCATCGCTCTGTGTGTTTGTACGATATCTTTAAGTACAAGGCGTTGATATGTAAACCGAACGATTGAAATGATGACTGTTATTTCCCATGAATGATTATCCATTAATATTGCCCACAATCTCAGAAGAAATGGGAAAGAAATCCAAATTTCTAACACCATCTCACCTGTGTTGCGAAAATAGCCTCACTGGCTGACCACTCGGATGTAGGGAGTGTTGAGTGGACAAGGCGAACAGGGAACACGTTATTCCCTTTGTGCATATTGATTGACAGAGAGAAAGAATACTGAAGCCTCCCAATTTGGAGTGTAAAAACAGCCTCTGTAAAAAGGAAACACAGTTTAGTGAGATGTCATTGCAGCCAAATAGATGTATACAACCACAGTGATTCGGAACATGTTATCAAAGAAATTGTTATTTAATTTGCTCTCCTGGAATCATGCAATTTTTTAAGATTTGGCAGCCAAAATTGGATGTATGGATTGAGAAAGTTCTGCGATAATAACTGGCTGAATAACCACCTCAGCAAAATGTGCACTCATCAGGCCTGTAAGTGGCTTAGTGAAAATATACATGTAGGAGGAAATTTGCCAAAATATAGGAGAAATATAGGTATTTTCTTAACCCTTTCACCGATCATTCCCTGTTAAAAAATGTACACCTACATGTAGCCAAAACCCAGGAATGAATCGGTGAAAGGGTTAATAAAACATAGGAAATGAAGAAGTGGAAGACAGGTATGCTACATTGTATGTTCCAAACTTGATAGTTTTCTGGTATTTAAAGGAGTACTTACATTATTTTATATAGGTTCCTATTACAAAGGTTAGACTCTTAAAGAAATGTAACCAATTATTTTACTGTCGTTGGGGTGATAACCTATTATTTTTATTACAATTTCTGAAGCCATGTTTCCGCTTTGAGATCGATGTGGGCGCCGCCACGTTGCCTGTGGGATGACGTGACTGATGATGTCAGCATTCAGGGCAACGTCACGGTTAACGCTTGATCCAGGTACATTCCAACTATGGACATTTGAATAACCCTGGGTCAGAGTTTTAATTCGAGGAAAAAACTGGCGCGGCAAATCCCACAGGGGTAATTTTTAAAAGTAAATTGGTTTAGGTTATCTACGTCAACTGAAGAATTTCTAACCCAAGTTTTTCAACTGAGACGTGCCCGATTCATTTTGTACAAAATCTGAAGCTGAGCTATAACTAAAAGAGTGTCCTCTGCAGTTGTCCAGTGATTGGAGTTGAACGACGATACTTCTCAGTTCGTAAACATTTCCATGATTACACTTGAACTACTAAAATCAACTAGAACGTCAGTGAATTTACTGAGTTCCTTCTCATACAAATTATTGGCATGACCAACACGGTCAACCTTAAATCTCCATGACGTTGTGACGTTTTTAGATGAGTATACACTCACTTCCGCTCATCTAAAAACGTCACACAGCGGTGCAATGGCGGGGCCCAGTGCACGTCATGGCGAGCAACAAAATATTCAATATTTCTTTTATTTCACATTCTATCAACATAAGTTTTATATAATAAGGTTTGAAATACGATTACTGATAAATATAGTCGCACTCAAAAATAAGGTAAGTACATGTACTCCTTTAATCAAATTATTTCCACTAAATGCGATCAAAGTGATGGTGATTGAGGAGACCAGTTCTGCTGCTTGGTTCATCAAAGAGACATTGAAATGAGAGACTGAAATGTTCCTCATGCCAATTTGACTCATTTCAGAGCATATGTGAAATTTTTCATGAGAAAATGTCAAAATATAGGAAATATAGGAGATTTTGAGTAAAATATAGGAAAATATAGGAATGACTCAAAAATATAGGAAAATATGGGACATATAGGAGGCCTGACAGGCCTGCAAGTGACTCACAGTGAAAATATATGAGAAAATTTGCCAAAATATAGGAATTTTCTAAATAAAATATAGGAAAATATAGGCAAGTACATTGCATGTGTCCAAACTTAGTAGTTTTCTGGTGTTTATGAATTATTTCCACTGAATGCAGTCATAGTCATGGCGATTGACGAGACCCGGTCTGCTGCTTGGTTCAACAAAAAAGATTAAAATCTTTTGATATTTGACGTCACGAGCAAAGCGAGGCAATTTTTTTTTTCTGAAATGTATTTCCTCATGCCAATTTGACTCATTACAGAGAATTGGGGAAAGTTTTCGAAAGAAAAAGTCAAAATATAGAAAATATAGGAGGTTTTGAGTTCAATATACATGTAGGAATGACCCAAAAATATAGGAAATATAGGAGGCACTTACAGGCCTGTATACGGATGTGAGGGTTGATAGGTCTGCATCACATATCATCTGCTTTTGGGGATGTAAGTGTATAAAAACTAGGCATCAGGGTAATTAGCGATGCCATCATGGCGTACAGTACTACATGTATAATGCTAAATAATGTACAGGTACCATGAACAAATCATTATCACTGATCCATAAATCAGATAAAATATGACCAGATTTAGTCAAGATTTCACAAATCTCACCCCATTTGCAAGTTAAATTTCATGTATTCTGGCTAGTTTCTCACTACATGTAGTTTTCTCTTTTTACCTCAGTTTCACAATGAGATTCTTATGAGGAACTTATGTGAAACACGCCAGATTTTATGTGAGATGGGCCAACAGCAGCCTCTCAACTTTAAAATTTCCCAAGGAGTGAGATTTAGTGACTATCCCAGCACTTAAGGCGAGGGTCCAGGGGCCGCCTAGGCCCCGTAAGCTCTGGGGTTCTAGATGGCTGGAGACGCGTTCTGGCCAATTTTAGAGGAATCATAAATCATCACTTAATTTTTTTGCTCATTTTTTAGGTGGGTTTGTTTGTTTTTCTGATTGTTTTGCTGATTGAAGTAAGAATATTGCTTGTATTTTTGGAAGGCCTATATGATATTTGTCACCAAATATATTGCATAGGCCTTATTCATGAAGTTTTTGTGATCAAAAAAATTTAACCACCCACCTGGGATTATTTCATCTCCATCGTTAAAATTTTGGAACTTATAGCATAATGCAAGTCCTGACCGCGTGTCAGACATTTTGACAGCCTGGTTCCCGATACTGCGTTGTATGCATTATAGGGCCTGCGGGTGCCCGATATGACAGGAAGCCGATGAAACAGTTTTAGAGCAGGAACGTATCATATGACGACGCCAGACTGACGACGGCGATTCCCATAGGACATTTATCTGCACCGTGTGCGTCGGGCACGGACAAGTTTGAGCAAAAGACTCGTGTTTTACACATTTTTTCATTGAAGTGATGAATGCGTGAGATTTATAGGTGGCTGCGTGAGAGCGTGGATTGAAGCTGAATGCGTGAGTCTCACACGAATGCATGAGAATTGATAGGTCTGACCTTGATAGGTCTGCAACAGCTGAGGGGCAGTCGGAATCTTGCCAGGTAGTCTGCCTTTTTTTCAAAAGGGCACATCATGCATGGGGCTCCTTGTGAAAAATGGGGTGCTTATACATGTACATGTATAGGGTTAGGGTGAGTGAGTGAATTGGGTTTAACGTCGCTTTCAACATTTTTTCAGCTATATCACGACGGGGAAGGGAAGGGAGGGGAGGGGGAGAGGCAGAGCAGAGCAGATCTAATGCTGCCATTTTATAGTGCTGTCCCACTGAAATATCATGCCGTAGTTATACATGTATAAACATGTACATGTATGAGGTTTGACACTCTCTGACAGGGGCAGAACAAAACATAATTTTATCTCTTCAAAGGGGACATTTTCCAACCCTGACAAGCCCGCTCTACTTCTGGCCTGCTATGTACATGTAGCTATGTTCATGATGTACGTGACTGCAGCCCACAGCTTAATGGTGTCTATAGATTTACTGTACATGTAAATACAATGAACATACATATATAATGCTATTATCAATACAAACCTATCCACAGGTTAACATGAACATGTAAGCCTGCACTATAAAAATATGCTTCCGCAATATGAAGAAATTCCATTTTTTTAAAGTTTTAACTCATGTCATAACTCACCATCAGATCCCTTGAACAGAAGGTCTGCACACAGAGACTGGAGTATGAGTGAGGTGGAAATAGACTGTGTTGGCCTAAATATAGAGCTATCTGGGTCACTTAACTCCCTCTCTACAAAGCCAGCAGTTCATGTTGTGGTTTTGTCAATACACTCAGTTGTCAGTGAACTGTCATGATCAGGGTCTGGGCAGTGGGTCAGCAATATCTTTGATGCATTATTAAACCATGTGGAAGAACTGCAAGGGTAGTTGATCTTATTGGTGGAACCTTGAATGAGGCATTTGCATTTTAATTCAGCTTAATCCCTGGACAACACTCTCTTGCCTCGATGGCAGTGAGCGATGCACCGACACGACACGTGGCTGGCCATTTATTGAAGCGCTTTGCTATGTCTTTAACACAGAATATATTTTTAATGGATGATAACTGGATTATTTTTGACCAAAGTTGCCAATATTATGATGTGAAATTTTAGTGGTCCTTTCTTGGAATAGTAGGGATATTTGATCCATATTATCAAATTTACATCAGGTTAAAGGGATAGGGCAGAGATCATGAGAACAAACCAGAGCTCACACGTTGTCTCACGTACCAGTGCACATATCGACGCCATCAGAGAGAGATAGAATGTCCAAGGATTGATGTGGAAATGACGGACTGGAAAATATAAACATGGGCCTCCGCCTGGGGATCGAGCCCTTTTGGGGTTGCAATTCATTGAGGGATGACAGAACTTCACCAACAGAGCAGTCAGAGCAATAGCAATAAAAAATCTTTTAATTAAAAAAAACAGTTAATTAATTAATAAAAAAAAAATAAAAAAATTCAACATAAAAAAAAAAAAAAAAAATGTGTGTGGGAAAAAATATTTCAGATTGAAATTTCCCAGTCAGATGAGACAAAACAAAACATGAGGGTGAGATTCACAAAACTCCTCGCTTCCCCCAAGCAAATGAGAAATATGCAGAGAATGTGCAACATATTGTTACGCTATAGCGATAGCGATTCCCGGCAGTTTAGTCGATATATTTAAATGTCCATAGGTGTATCCCATGTATGGTAAGTTTGTCAGGACTGGCCCATAATATGTACACCACAACACAATTCCTGCTGGCTTAATTCACACAGTACTGTACATCACAGGTAGCTTCGCTCACCTGAGATCGACATTCAAATATAAATGCTGAATAGAGAGATAGTCGAAGGATAGATAACGTTATCAACCAAGTTAAGGCAGTATTTAGATCAAATGAACACGGGTATGGTTTATTCTCCATAAATTCAAGGTACCAGCTGTACCAGCATGAAATAATTCCCTTGTAATGTAATTCACTTAATATTTGCATCTACGCAACACAATCATCAAGTTTGAGGTATACAGGATATCAATCCTCTCATTCAAATATTTTCCACATAGGGAACATGCAAATGGCTTCCCTATAATTCTTGGAGTGAGGCTATGCTTCAGTGCAAATCACAGGGTTGAGGCTATGTATCACTGTACTTACACTCCCATGTCTCAATGTACTGTTGGACTGAAACCACATACCAGCTACCCATGCTTGAATGGGGAAACTCTACCCAGTTTTTCTTGGGTCCCGATTTTCCTTGATACCCGATTTTTCTAGGGACCCGGTTTTTCTAGGGACCCGGTTTTTCTTGGGTCCCGATCCGTCTAGGGACTCGGTTTTTCTTGGGTCCCGATCTTCCTAGGGACTCGGTTTTTCTTGGGTCCCGATCTTCCTAGGGACCCGGTTTTTCTTGGGTCCCGATCTTTCTAGGGACCCGGTTTTTCTTGGGTCCCGATCTTTCTAGGAACCCGGTTTTTCTTGGGTCCCGATCTTTATTGGAAAACTCCCGCTATGATCTGAAGAGGGAGGGACTCGGAAATTCCAAAAACATCAATTAGCAGTCGGGCATGTTTACATCATCTGATATATATTGCCATTGTATTTTCCGTCTGCATTCGATCATCGCTGTCAGTCTTGTTTATGCCGAATGCGCTTCACCCCAAACTATCGGGGCTCTCGATCTACCCGTTTATTTCCGGGGTTTGCACTGACGTCTTGCACTCGCCGGCACTGACATGCACTCATCTGCTTTATTTTGACATCCATACATGGGTATGGCTTCCATACCATCTCAGTGGCAATATATATAATCACATCTCATCGACATCATTCCTGGGAGCAGGTTTTTAAAAGACATCTGACATCTTCGGTTGCCCATCATCGAGTTCCCGATTTTCTTCGGGGTTGGCCTTTTATACCCTCCCGCCAGAGCCTCATTCTCAAATTTAGCGCATAGAGTCCGAACCAAGAATATTCTTTTACAGTTATTAAACTCTCCTTATTATTACCATTTAAAACAACAATATAATTCGAGAATATGATAAACATACTTTACACAGAATCTGTCAAATACTTGTACTATAACGTCGTTCAAACAAAACAGAACAACATAGTTCGGGTTCAAGAGTGTCGCTGCCAAATTTCCATGATGGAAGTTTACGACGAACTTTTCAAGAGAAATACAATCTCAACTCATGAAATACAGCTAGTCAACGACGATCTAGAATCTGACAACACTTGACCGATTCCATAAAGGTATACCACGACCAGTAAAATGTGAAATCCGAACTATGAACAGTTAAAATAGATAAAATCCATGCAAACAGTACGTTCTAAAAATAGCACTTCCAGCTGATATGTGATCGGGCGACCAGATTTCAATACTAACATATAGCTGGGCATAAAGCTTCATAACTGAATGTATACTCTACGATACAAACGCATACATGCTATGGATAATCACAATAACATTAACTTGAAAGCACTATAACTCTTATATAATTCTACTAATTATAGTAATTCTGAACAATAACACTGAAAATTCGAAAAATATCTGCATGTATCTACACTATAATACAAATGCAACATAAACACTGTTAAAAACACTACTCGTCTCAATATTATGGCTACATGTATATTATTCATCCAAATGATCCAGAATTCTCCTGTTCAGAGAATATCATCAATTCTGCAGATATAACAGCTACATTCAAGAATATATCACAAATTCATATCTAGATTATCATTAATAAACAAAAGAGGGTCATAACTCTTTAAAATAAGGGCTGAGATGAATAATATTTAGTACATGTAGGCTTGTAGAATACAAGTAGATAAATAACTTTCCAAAATTTGGTAGCTGTATTGAGCACAGTTCTTCAGATATAAGCTTACATGTACATGTAACTGATTACATTCAAGCATATCCAAGATTACATTGTATTACACCTAAAAAGGGGCATAACTCCATAAAATAAGGGCTGAGACGATTTTTTTGTACGCTTCTAGAATACAACTAGATAAAAAGTTTCCAAAATAAAACCGCTGTACATCACAAAATCAGCGAGAACTGCACACAAAAGGGACATAACTCTGTAAAATAAGTGCTCAGGTGAGTAAATTTTTGTTGGCTTCTAGAATACAATGTTCAATATAAATAAGTTTCCAAAGTTTCATAGCTATATCGAACACAGTTCTGCAGATATAGCTGGTTACATCAAGCATATATAGGACAGAAACAGAAATTAATATGTAAAGGGGCATAACTCTGTAAATTATGGGCCGAGGAAAGCCACCTCTCTGACTTAGCACTAGATAAATAAATTCATAAACTGGAACTGGAGATTTCTGGGAGTTTTTTTTGCAGATTTTCTAGCTCAAATGACCTTGATCTTTGACCTAGTGACCTCAAAGTGAATATTTAGCAGGAAACCTATTCCACAATAACACCTTCAGTTTAAATTTGGAGCGAATTGAATCAACAGTTTTCAAGTTATTGTGTAAATGGGAGTGAGTGAATAGAATTTAACGTCACTTTCAACAATATTTCGGCTACATGTATATCAGGACGAACCAAGCACCACCCAGCCCAGTCGTGTTCCTGCTACTTCAAAGAAGAAATCTTTGAAGCTGTGTAAATGGGAAAACGTGATGCGCACACACAGACACACCCACCCACCAACCAACACACAAACAGCGATTGTATATCCCCATACCGGGGGTCTGGCTGGGGGATAAAAATTGAAATTGAAATATGAGAGAGAGAGAATTAAGGTTTAAAGTCGCGTTCAGCAATATTTCAGCTACATAGCGACGATGAGGCTATGGGGTCGGGCAATGCTCCCACAATATATAGGGTATGGGGTCCAGTGAGGCTTAGTTTAGGAGATAGAAGTGGAGGCTCGGTGCTCCGGGTGTGGGGATGAGGATAGTGAATGGCTTGAATAATAAGTGTAGCAAGTTCCCGGAATATATGAGAGTATGGCCTCGGGTGAGGCTAAGTTAGAAGGTGGAGCTCGCTGCCCCAGGGACATGCCCTCAAAAGTAGTGGATGGGTTCAAGAAGTGTAGCATGATGTAAGTGCCCGGAATATATAAGGGTATAGGATCGGGAGTGGGTTAGATTGAAAGATTATGAGGGTGGGGCATGGTGCCCCAGGGGTAGGGACATGGTTCTGAGGGTAGTGGATGGATTGAATAAATGTAGCATGGTGTAGGCTCCCGGAATATATGGGGTATGTGGTCGGGTGAGGCTTAGTTTCGACGATAGAGGGTGGGACTTGGTGCCCCAGGGGCGAGGACATGTTCCTGAGGGTAGTGGATGAGTTGAGTAAGTAGCATGGTAATTTAGGCTCCTGGAATATATGGGGAATACGGTCAGGTGAGGTTCAGTTTCGGAGATAGAAAGGGTGGGGCTTGGTGCCCCGGGGGCGAGGACTTGTTCCAGAGGGTAGTGGATGGATTGATGATGTACCCTACCAAAATACATTCATGAGGGTATGCGGTTGAGTGAGGCTCAGTTTTGGAGATAGAGGGTGGGGCTTGGTGCCCCAAAGTTGGGGATATGTTACCGAGGGTAGTGGATGGGTTGTGAAGATGCCCAGATACTGGCTAATTAGCAGATTTGACCAACTGGGATTGAAGGGATTAAAGCCATCAAATATATCTGATGATATGTGACATTTAAAGATATGTGGTTACTCTGGTCATTCGTTGACTTTAACTTTTAGCCTGCCTCTGAATCCATTCTCCCATTCTGTTCTACAATGATGTCATTGTGGGGTTTTCCTCCCTCTGAAAATTGTAATTTTAACAGAAGTAAATGAAAAAAAAACACCGAAATAGAATACTTCAGCTCTGATTTTAACACATAGTTTGAATAGTAGAAATTTAACTCCAGTATGAGCGAAGATTTTCAGAAAAAACAAGCGCAATTGAGGCCTAGGTTAACTAGAGCCTTAGGCACTCAAACGGGGCTATTTAAATGTAAAATAGGCTGTTGGAATAATTCTACTAACTCTTTGATGTTCCGTCCCATGGCGAAGAGCCATACTTGTAGTCTCACACACTCCTCTCAACAAGGATCTCTAGTGCATTAGTATAATTGTACACATATTAAAAAATATAACTTGTGACCGATGGGACAAATTACGTCACGCACTACGAACAACGCTGATTGGCTGTTTACACTATTGCACTGCACAGTGCGCGAAATTCAAAACTGTCAAACGTGTTCGTCTAGGTTGATCAATCCAAGATAGCCAATCAGCGTTGTTTGTGATGCGTGACGCAATTGTTATGATTTCAGGTACGAGGCTACGGCAGTCCGTCTTGCGTATCGCTCCAATTTCTGGGCTGCACAAATTGTGTGAACGATCGTTTCGTTCGCACATTGGTTACGCGGATAAAGTCCCGCGTAACCCTTTGTCCGAAGCTGTGAATCTGTGTCCATGAAAACGTTCAATAAATGCCCATTCGCGAAAGATTTTACCTATGAGAGTGACGAAGATGGGCGGTTGACATTACTAACTCCACTGAAGTTTATGCAGGATAAATTGGGTTCCAAGCAATCGAAAAGGAGACGAAACGTCGTGAGCTCCATGACATCTAGCCCAAAAACATCGACTAAGGAGTCTATTTTTTTTATTGTTGTTGCTGAATGCGATGGGAATGCCATGCCCACTTACCCTATATTCACCTACCACAGCTAGAGTTTCTGAGTTACACATACATCCATAGAGCAAAATTATATTAGCCAGACATATGAAAGTTGGAAGTATGCTTGCATGGAGTCAACTTATCCGACGATCATTCTGAGTCAGGAAACCCCACAGATCCAAAGTGCCAGATTGACACCAATTACCAAGCTCTTGATCTCTGGTTAAGAAAATATTGACAGCTGGCTGAATTGACAGATCCTGTAGACAAATGTTCGACAGAAAATGAAGATTTAATTTATGTGAATCACTGCAAATGGGTCGTCTGCTATTCGTTCACCTTTCGGCTTAAAAGATGGCGGAAAACAGAACTGGTTTGTGACAAATCTTGTTCCTACATGTATGGGACTTCACGCTTTCCTAAATATAGCCACTATGTATCCTATTGCTGTAGGAAAAACTTCTGTGCGCGGCTGTGGGAGCGAGGTTAACTCTTCTTAACAGTTACGATCCTTCTACATATAACTTGCCATTACAAATCAACACCAACTACTGTATGGAGAATATATATGTTGTCGTTATGGTGGGGATTATCTCCCCTGTCACCTTTCTTCATAAAGACACTGGGTGCACGTAATATGTAGAGCTCTTATTGTGTAGATCAGGGAAATGCTTGCAACATTCCAAGAATATTACAGAAGCAGAATGGAAAGAAAACTGAATACAGGAAAATTATTATGTAAATGATTTGACCACCACTGGATTTGAGAAAATTACCATAAAAAGATAATGGTGAGGGTTTTGAGGGGTAAGCTCAAATGGCGAAAATTCCCAACTGTAACTCAAGACACATATTTTATGAAAATGTAAATGAATACAGGCAAACTGAAAAATCCCATGGTTTTCTAAAATGAATTACACTTATACTGGTATTATTTAAGACTAAATTACTGCCCGGACACGCTTTCTAAGGAGAATGATTTAGCCCCACAAAATCACTCAACATGCGCCTCTCAAAATCTGTGCTTTAGCAGACGACATATTTTGAGTAGGAAAGTAGTGCCACTGGAAAATGAACAAATACACGCATAAAATTAGATAAATACAAATGTAACTTGAAGATATCAGACCTGAAACTATACGTGCGAACATTAAAAACACAGAAATCTGGACACTCTAAAGAAGGAAGTTTCAGACCTCTTTCTTGTCGTGTAAGAACTATAGATCTTTTCCTGTGTTAGCAAGACACAGCGCCGGTGCTCAAGTTTTCCTCACTTTAATTGAAGACAGGACCATAAGACCCTACGGGTCTAAATCGCCCCGTAAAAATCCTCCAGTTGCGCGGATGTCGATTACGGCACCGTAAGTGACAGAAAAGCCGATCGCTGTTACTTCTGTTGTACCTAAGAGAATTGTCAGAGTTTGAACCTTCCCCGCTCACGGTGTACGTAACACCGGTCGTCTCAACTGAACTGGGTAGAAAAAATGTGGCGCGCATGCACATTTGGTCGGTAAATTTGACTGTCACAGGGAGCATGTATCTGAATATGAGAAAGATGGTAAATGCATTCTGTATATCCTGTAAAACACTAACAAGTTTTATCCTAAATTACTACATATTGTTTAGCTGTGACATGCTGCTGAGCCTGAGGCTGAGCTGAGCCCTGACTGCGCGCTCCGTTTACAACCGGACGATGCTGATTGGCTCAGAACCATGCGTACAAAAGCTGTGCATTGCGATTTCAACCCCAGAGCAAGCAGAGGGTATATCTGACAATAGGAGTTATACAATCTGATGTCATGAGAATGCCATGGTGTTTGTGCAATAAACACTTGAATCCCAGTATGTAAACGAACACGTGTGAATCACAGTGACAGGGGGACAACTCTTGTTTCTATTTATTGTTTGCATTTTAACAATGACCGTAACGTCGTTTTCACAATCCTGTAGAGGATACCAAATAGCGCAATATGAAGTTAATTATATTCTGAGCAATTTTAGAACTTGACAAATAAATGATACCAGACAAAAATCAACAAATACTTGCCATACGCATCTCTCCCATCTTCGACAACAGTTGTTTGTTTTTTTTCTGACTCCACCAGGGGGCACTCCTCAACGAATAATAAGGTCCTGCAATATTTTACCCTAGGGTATGTTACGTGAAGATCAGTTTTGAGTCACATTCCTGTATGTTTCGTATTTGGAGGAACTATTAATGGAAGATTGGTTTGCCTAATGTACGTTTGTCCTCGATAAATAATGTACCTGTACCGGTACCGTATTATTATATTATTATATTTTCCCAGTTGATCATGCGGGCTCTATGTCCATGGCAATCGATATTGGAAAGATAATAAGTTTAGACTGAGTATGGGGTGAGTGAGTTACTGAGTGAATAGGATTTAACGTCGCTTTCAAAATTAGTTCAGTCATATCGCGATGAACCAACTATACACCACCCATGATGCAGCCAAGTTGCGTTACTGCTACTTCAAAGAAAAATTCAAAATTCTTTGAAGCAACATGGAACCTATCCTCGCGAGCCAGTGTATCGATCAATCTGCGAGATGATTTATGATTTACCTGGAAGATGCATGAAACCAGACACCGTCCATAAAACACTGAGGACCGCATACAAGACACAGGACGCTTACATGGCACAATAAAGACAAGTGATATTACCGTGCTTAACACCACATCAATTAAGTTCTCGTTGCTTCTCAGCAAAATGCATTGAAGCAACGGGAACCCGTCCCGACCGTGGTCCATATATACAGACATTTTCCATTGTCAGAGTTTGTAAACTTCTAAAAGTCGGTGTAACACCCTCCGACTGCACTATATGCAGAAAAATTCATGATAGATTTTCACTGGGCCACTCAAAATACTGGCCATAACATTAAGAACATCACAACGGTATAGGCTATATAGTGTTTATCGCTTTCTTTAATTGTTGAGAATTTTACCATGTTGCAAGACTGGCCTCCTAAAATTCTATGTGTTATATCAGAAGTCCATCAAACTAGTTTCATGGACTTTTGGTTATATATATTTGGTTCAAAATCATGAAATTTGAGCACAACACTGACAATATATACAACTAATCATGCGTCCCTAATTTTTCCTGAATATTTTTAAATATTGTTTTTATATTACCCCCCGCTCGCGGGCTGAAAACAAACCACTTGAAATTCAAGTGAATTGTAGCATGTATCATGATGAAACGGGCTATGACTTCTTCCTGCAAGTCAATTCACAAGACTGGTGTCATTCGTGTCAGTTTGACTGAAATCCACACTAAGACTGCACTGAAATGGAAGTTAATCTTTTGACACGATAACCACGGCAGGTACATTAATCAATTATGACTGGACTATTTTCGACCTGAAGTTGCCAAAATGATCATAAATATAAGCATAATGGTTCTTTCTTGAAATAGTAGGATAATCTGACAGTTATCAATACCGAGAAAAAAACGCCCATGCTGAAGACATAGGAAAGAGATCCAGAGAGAGAACTGCTGGGTTTCACGCGTCAATGCACCTGACGTGGATGGGTATCGGGGCAGATCTAAAGGATTAAAGGTTATACAAAATGGTCTCAAAATCTGCTACTTTTTTGTGCTAAATTGTTTTAGAGGTGATTATACAGACTTGTTTTACATTTTTGTATGTTTTCAAACTGCCCAAGGTTGGAAATAGCAGCAGTAAAGTGCGACAATTTCATGCCCCTTTCAAAACGGCGAAAGCTGTGACCGCTTGACCTGTGACGTCACAACCTGATTACGATCTCGCTCAAATGCCTGTTATGACGTCAAAATGTCAGCGACATCACGCTAGAACTCCCACAGTTGGGTGAATCTTTCGTAACAACGCCCGACGTCATAGACTATGACGTTTAGGGCGCAATCGTAATCAGGTTGTGACGTCATGCACCAGAGGTCACGGCTCCAATACGTTTTCCCCCACATGTGTGCTATTCGTGTCCTAAAACCCACTTCTTCGACATTATTCGAGAAAAAAATACTAATTTGTTGTTTGGAACACTACTGGGTATGTTTTAATGCAAAGTAGTATAGAGTCATTTGGTATAACCTTTAACTTCAATTTTTTAGTGCAAATGTTAAGGAGAGGGTCCAGGGGCTGCCTGGGCCCCGGAAACTCTGGGGCTCTAGACGACTAGAGACGTTCCAACCACCTCGCTGGGGGTCTAATAACACCCCAGCCACCAGTCAGATTTTTGGACCGGATTCTCGCGCACATCGCCGGAAGTGACATCATATATAGTAAAATAGATGTTTACCGAACATTTCGATTATTTTTCAAGTCTACATAATACCTCCGTTGACCTAGCGTTAAAAAGAATGATCTGGAGATAATTTTCCCTGTTTAGTGGACAGAGCATATGAAAAGTAGTTCGCTCATGTGCAACACTAAAGGAGTTGTTCGGCTGTATTCAAACTGAACCGTGCGTTGATTGGTTTCCCCTATACGTCATAGCAACGTAGTAAAGGTCAACTTCCGCTATTGGTGGCAGGGATGGTAATGGAGCCTGCGAAATGGAGCATGCGCTGTGGGCAGGTTGGAGACGTTCTGTTGGATTTTGACAACATATATTTGATTTCCGACTTTCGAGAAAGTTACTTTTTAGGCTGCAAATGTTGTACCATAACATCGATTCGTCCTCTACCGCACCAATAAACATGTATTTCTTAACCATCACCCGAACGCATGACACGATCATACGTAGAAACTTCTGCTCGTAGCCATGCGGTAACGGGTGATATCTGAGTGTAATAGGGCGTTTCCCAAAATGGTCACATCCGATTGGTCCCGTTAGCTCCGACATCGGCGCAATCACATTCATAAAACGAAGACACACCTCCAGAAAGCGATCGATTGAAACGATCCCTTGGTGGGCCTCGGAGTGCCCCCATCACAAAATAAAAAGCATATCATTTTCCTGTGAACTGTCGCCAATTTTGTTTTTTACAAATATGTTAGGCCGCTTGTAATATGATTTTTCTTAAGGAAAACGAAGAAGCATGCTCCATTAGAGTGAGAAATAAAATAGCTAATTCGCACAACTTCGGTTTGGTCTCCCACAGTCTTGCGCCTCGAGCATGTCGATCGCTCAAGTGAAATTGACACGTCTCATTTCTGAGATTTCCAGGTCAAAGTATTTGAATACGGACAATTTCATTGGCTCGTTTAAATGGAGCGGAAATGCGACTTGATGCTTGGGGAAGCTGACATCGGGCGAAATACACGGAGAATGAAGTCATTGAGCTAACGGTAGTGTTAAGGGAGTAGAGGACGTTCATTTCTAGAGGTTGAATTTTTTTTTAAATTTCAGGATTTTTTCACCCGGTTAGGAGAAGATGATCTATGAAAAAAAAATATGGGGTCACCATACTCGTTAAAAAAATATGGCAGCCAAATGCATGTATACTACTTAAATGCCATAACACTGAATACATAGGGAAATTTGATTTTCTTCTTCTTAAATCATACTTCCCAAGGTCAAATTTTTCCCATTTTGCTATATAATACTAAACACATATAGTGCTTGTTAAATATGTAATAAAAACAGGGGGACACCATACTTTCTTAGAAAATATTAGCTGTATAACAGATAAACGGAGCCTTTTCAGTCCTATTTCCAGGAGGGGGTGGGGGGTGGGGAATCGGGGTGGGTGTGGGGAATATTATTGAAGATCAATTTATTAGCCATTCAGAAGTTTTGTTTCAGTTGAAACTGAATAAGAGTGAATTTGGGGGGTATTCCGGAGGAATAAGTTTTAATCTATGGAGCACTTTGCACCCTTCAACCGTTGAATTTAAAATGCCAATTTTTTGGTCCATCCCATCACACCACCAGTAAAACGCATAAATGGTTGTGTTGTGTCTTTTGTTGATTTTTATTCCATTTTGATATGTCTGGGTACTTTTGTTAGGAAATTCAGCTTGTTTTGAAAAATTTGACAAATGACCATGTTGTAGCCCCATAAGATCAGGGAAATGAACGTCCTCTACTCCCTTAAGTGAAACGTGAAATGCCCTTAGCAAGCTAAGATGTTCTTAACACACTCTATTAAATTTGATTCTATGCTTAGCAGCACTAGCTAAATAATATATAGCCCTCACTAGTGAGGGCTATATATTATTTAGCTAAGCAGCACCCGTAAACTTCGACCGCTTTGCAGAAAAACGAGCGTCATGATTCCCAGAATCGGAACTCTCGGACCGCGTGTCAGACATTTTGACAGCCTGGTTGCCAGTATTGCGTTTTGCGTACTGTATACGGCACTTTGTGCCGTGTGCGTCGGACACCGAAAACTTTAAGAAAAATACTCGTGTTATTAGCTTGTTTTTATCGAAGTGGCGAATGCGTGAGATTTATTTTTTATTTTTCTGTATCCATGTTATTTTATTTCAAAAGATACATTGTCGCTTTTCAAAAGATACATTTCATTAAATTGTATCCACATTGTTGCTTATCAAGAGATACGTTTCGTTAGTCTGTATCAGAGTATAGTTGCTATAAAACACATACATTTCATCAAATTGTATCCACATTGTTGCTTTTCAAGAAATACATTTCGTTACCCTGTATCAGCACGGTTGCTATCTAAGAGATACATTTCATTAAGTTGTATCCAAAGTGTTGCTTTTCAAGAGATACATTTCGTTACTGTATATCAGCATAGTTCCTGTTCAAGAGAGGTACATTTCGTTAAATTGTGTTTACAATGTTGCTTGTCAAAAAATACATTTTCATATCAGCATAGCTGGTATTGAAAAGATACATTTTATTGAACTATCCACATTGAGATTTTTTGGTGGCTGCCAGTGAGAGCGTGAGATTGAAGCCGAATGAGTGAGAGTTGATAGATTTCTTTTACAGTGCAAGGGCCGAGGGCCGGAATCGGATGATTTGTCTGTCCAGTTTAACAGTGAGAACCGGCTTCCCGGTTAACGCAAGTCGATATTTGCGTACGGTAAGGTACACTTCGCCATCCAGATGGTCACAGGTTGCGCAAGTCGAATGTCATCTGTATTATTTTACCCTGGGAACATATTTAAAGGGTCGATCAACCGGAAGTCCTCGTGGGAGGAACGTTGGTCCATTTTGAAAGCGCCAATTTTGAAGTAACGAGGTTAGCAAAAAAAGTAGGTGATTGTTTTTGACATATTTCTTGTCGTGTGATGTACTTCAGCTTGTAACGATTGCAAAATCATCGCATGAACCAGCTTACTAATCTTATGGTGATGTGCCTGCCCAGATCACTGAGTTTGATGGCTTGATCATCAAAGAAAGAGAAGGCGTGCGCGGACAATCAAAAATCGGATGACCTCATTTGCCCCCTGCCGCGAAATTCAGATGTGATTAGAATGGAAGGCAGCGATCTACAAGAGTCAACCCGGCTAGAAATAATACGAGAGGATGGTAAGGATGTAGTTCAGATTCGCTACGTTACTTTTACTTATGCAGTTCACCTCCACCATGTCCACTGTTGGTAGCCAAGTTTTCATGTTTCGTTCGTTTCTAATTTCAGCCATCCTTCCTCTACATGTATTATGTCTATGATGCTATATACGAATAATTTGCATGCAGTCCGAAACCAATAGATGGGCGGTACGACTCTTATCTGGCAACAAAACAACCACTTCCCACTTTCTCTCTACTATTTTTATAGCCCCAGCAGGGACCTAATGATACTGTCATTCATTAGGTCCCACGTACATCCTAGCCACCATCGTCATGTAGAAGCCCGAATCGTATAAACAATGATTTAGTTGCTCCTTAACCATGCATTTTCCGATAAAACGTATCATGAACTAGTCCGAATCGTCCGAACGGCCAACATCTGTTGTCTTTTGGAGTGGGTTTCGCCGCCTTTTGTACCAGTCACCGCTGAAAATTTCAAACAGCTCCGCCATGTTTGTTTCCACGCTGGAGTGTCGACTGCGCAAACGGTGGCCACAATAAACACCATACACGCCACCGTTTGCGCAGTCGACACCCCAGCGTGAAAACAAACATGGCGGAGCTGATCATATATTCAAACTGGGACTGGTACAGAAGGCGGCGAAACCCACTCCAAAAGACAACAGATGTTGGCCGTTCGGACGATTCGGACTAGTTCGTGATATATTTTATCGGAAAATGCATGGTAAGGAGCAACTAAATCATTGTTTATACGATTCGGGCTTCTACATGACGATGGTGGCTAGGATGTACGTGGGACCTAATGAATGACAGTATCATTAGGTCCCTGCTGGGGCTACTATTTTTATAGTTTGAGTTTGACAGCCATGAGGGCTAATGTCTCTGTAATTTGTCTTCAACCACCAACAAACGATTTAATTTTCACAGCGCACGTGTCACCTGATCTGCGCGCTACAAACCTTTTCATGTCTCTCGTTGATGTTTGAAGACGAATTATATAAAACTCAGTTCCTCATGGCTATCAAACTGTTTGCCGAACTCCCTAAAAATAGTGGACAAAAAGTGGGAAGTGTTTGACTTATTGCCAGATTGAGTCCTACCGCCCATGTAGCATAGTGGTCTGGGACTGTACATGCATGTAAGTGTATAGAGGAAGCATGGCTGAGTGTAGGAACGAACAAAGACAAACTGAACTACACTTAAAGAAGCTGCAGTATAGAGAAACCATCCCGATATTTTTTTAGTGTCCTTGATCTTCACAAATTATGTATGGATGCTTTCAAAGTCATAAATGGTTCATTTGAGGCAAACTTGGTGGTGAGCATTGATGATAAACAAGCTGCATGTATTAATTTTAATAAGGCTTGCGAGAAGATAAAACTAGCCATGCCAGCCTGTCAGAAATGAACTGTTGTGGCGAAGGGTTAGAGGAAACTAGGACTATGTTCCACTATAAAATAGCTCCATCCTACAAATAATCAGATATTTTTAATATTTACTGGCAATATTCAATCTTTGTATCTATACATGATATCGATATTGTACTAGAAATGCACATGTACATGTAAAACTAACAAATAGAAATCAGAACATTTCTTGTTCATCATGGTATGGACGATAATATGTTTTGTTCTTGCTTTTCTTCATACTGTCCTGCGGCATGTTGTTTCTTTCGGGTTTAAATAACTGCACTGTTCCTTGATGAATTCCATTTTATACTATCCATGCATGTGGATGTATGTTAACTGATCAAATGTTAATCATTTGTCCATGGCCAGCCCTGATGGACCTAATCTTTTCTTTTCTCTCATAGCTAAATCTAGAGAAGGCTTGAACAGGGTCTTCTCCATTCGCTGTCATATTTCTTGTAAGCATGCTGGTGGCGCTTCCAATCGGTTGCAGTGGCCATCTTTGAGTCAGACAGTACTCTATGTTGGTATGTTCTGTGTTGGAGTGATCATATCTAGTGCTTTGTGGTCCTGTCCGCTGGCTTGTTACGATGGAATGCAGTTGAGATTCACATTCATGGTGGCACCCAAGTCTGAGAATAAACACTGCCACAGCTTGAGCTAGGCACAAAATGGCATGAAACAACTGGTGCCTGAAAAAAAAAAAAAATCTGAATTCACTTCAGGCTGAATAAAAATCCTGAATTCAGGCTGAATAGAAATTGATCACTAGCTTGACAGGCACTTTCACGTTAAAAAAAAATGACAAGGGAGGAATGCTAAATTTTTTATTCAGTTTTTATATCCATGATTTTCTGGCAAACAGATGTGCAGATGTGTTTCAATTGTCTTCGAACTGGAACAATCAATATTTAAAATTTCCCGCAAATAAAATCAAGACATCAAACAAGTGTTGTTTGGCACAATCTTCCAGAACATTAGTTTGGCATAATTGAGAAACAAATGTGTAAAATAAAAAATATAAACTTTTCTTCCACTGCTGGCAATACAAATCGTTGATGCAACAATGAAAAATGTGACAGTGCCTGTGAAGCTATAAATATATTTTGGGCCATTCACACTTGATTCCTTGTTTCCCGTCAGCCGCCCGCATGTCCTTTTACCTACCGGTCTGGGTTTTTTCTCATTACATGTATTTTCATTTATTTTCATTATTTGCATTTTTTTTTTCTTTGTTGCACTTTCTAAGCGCAATTTCTCGCTTTTAACATGTTCTCCCGCTTTGGACATGTTGAAATCAGTAAAACAACCTCATTTTTTCAACAACCTCAAATCTGACGATGGAAATGGTAAAATTGATGAAAATAATATGCTCCTGTGGAAAATATCATCAGGTGAGGTAAACTGTTTCTTTAAACATTCTCAAACATGGCCGCCAAATGACGTCGGCCAGAGTTTATTTAAAATAATGAATAATGAAAAGTAAGACCCCTCCCACATCACTTTTGAAAACAGGCTGACGGGAAACAAGGAATCAACTGTTACATGTAGCCTTATCCAGCCTCATGTACTCTCAACAATACAAAGTTGCTGAACAACCAATGCACCAGAATACAAAATGACAGACACAAATTAGCCTTCACATGTCAGCTTGGCAGATGCCCAATATGATATACATGTATTATTTCAAGCTTGTGCATTCATTTGTGGGTATTTGAGAAATGGGATGCTTGCTTTCGTTTCTGTTTTGAAAATAGCAGGAGTGCTGTGAATTACACTCCTACAATTCAATAAATGATTTTAATGAGTGTGATATCACACTCCTCCAGGTTATAACATAGAGAGGCTTGGAAAGCTTGGCGAGTGCTGTTTTTCACACACCTGAGCTAATTATTAGGAGTGTGATGGTGTGGGAGTGTGATCACAATCCTCAAAAATGAATGACTGGCCGGATGGGATCTATTCCTGGCAGGTTGATAAAATTTCAGATGCTACTATTTTGTACATAGATGCAATTTTCAAATTCAAGGTTGACCATTATTGTGCAAAGTTTTTTGCATGCACCCGCAATGACTGGTAATGGTATAGAAACTGACTGACTGGCATGTTTTTGAGTGGAAGTCCAAAAATGGTGTAAACCAGTACTCTCCTGCTTTTGGTTCGGTTTTCAACAATGTTATATTGTATTGAACTGCTTCATGCCTAAGCCCACTAGTTTGCTGTTGACTTGTCAGATGAGTAGTGCTTGTGCTGCTAGCTTGACTAGACAAATACTGCATATATCCTTCCATGTGTTTTCACTGCCTCTTGTGCTTTGCATATTTTCCATTTGTAAGGTCATCCGTAATTACGTATAGGTCTGAGGTAATGAAGTTCAACAATAGAGAGTCATCGGCACTGTTGTCTGTCTTTCTGTCCATATTTGATGTGGACGTATCTCTTGCAGGACTTACAGCCAAGCTCTCCAAATTCATACAACTGTTGTAAATGGCATTGTGCCAGAAGCCTATTGAATATGACCAAATTTCAAGGCTTGACATATTTTTTTTTTCAACATCAATTACAATTTACACATTAAAATAGTTAATACTTAAGGAATGATGTTTCTTTGGGATTAAAGTTAACCTGTCTTAATTTATACCACAGTTTGAGTTGATGCATCTGCTTTTCGACATGTCTTTGCATACTGGACTTCGGATGTACAGAATTTATTGATCATCTCTGACCTTGACCTAATTTCCAAGGTCACATATGGAAATGTTCTTAGTACAATATCTCCTGAGGCTTTAGAGCTAGCTTTTCTAGATTTACAACACAGATCAGTTTTGAGGAGAGTGATCATATATGCTCTGGAAGTAAAATTTTGTTGAATGATGGACAGCGAGAATGATCACTATCCTTAAAACTGAAACTGCTCTTCCCAAATCCGAGGTAAATCAACCACATGTTTTACTACCATGCGACTGTTAATATTATGATGCTGTCGCTTTAAGTGAATAAATCATGAATACTGAGATTGTAAATGTTGAATGCATTTAGTAGTCTGTTGTGTTTGGAATATCTGCGAGAGCTGTTTCAGGGCTTGTGTTTTGAGGCGAGTGATTAAGGTTAAAGGATACAATCACTCGCCTCAAAACACAAGCCCTGCTGTTTGTCACTCTCCTGCATTTTGTATTGCCTGTAATGTCGGAGTGGTCAATCTCCTATATCACCCTCCACTACATTTCCAGTTCTTGGATCAAGAGCTCTCATGGAGAAAGAGTTGGGGGTGTGATGGAGCTCTGGGATGGATCTCTCCTCTTTACACTGAGAGATTGACCTTTGGCCATTGTCACTTGATTGGCTGTTTAGCATGACCTTGAATTTTTAAATACACATGCTAAATGCTATTATTATTAATTATTAAATTGCATGCCAATTATATACGAATATGAAGAAAATGAGTAAGTTTTACTCATGAAAATGTAAATCCCTCATCTATTTTAATTATTTGCCCTCAAAATATAGATGAGGGCTGGTCATGCTAAACAACCAATCAAGTGACAATGGCCTTTCTATTCACAACAGGTGCAACTTGCCAGTGTTAACTGTAAGACTCATTGTGTTCTGGTTTGAATGTTTCCTTTGTTTATTGTGAGTCATATTACTCTCTCCAAATTCCAAGGTGAATGGAGATTATTGAATATTTGGAATGTTTACCAGCAGACAAAGCTACAGTGTAGTTGACCAGGGCAAGGTAAAATGTTAGGCCATTCAAATAGTTTCTGTTTCAGGTAACCCTATATACCAAAATAATTGGTCAATGTTGGAGTTGGCTTTATCTTATTATTTGATATTTTTAGTCAGAAATTTCCAATAACTTTTTCTACAACTCTATCCAATCCTTAACAGTTAACTTTTCTGAGTTGTCATGGTTGTTACATTAAAGGTTCTACCGAATCCCCCTTGCACACTTTGCATGAAAACATACAGAGAAGCTGTGTAAAGAAAAAGCTGATATAGGCTTGCCTGTTCGGCAATCCCAGTTTCCTTTGAGGAAATAAATATATTGTTTAAACCAAATAATTCCTTACCGACCTACCTTTTGATTACCTATGTTTTGATTAAATTCATTACCTGAAACACACATTATAAAGCCCGGCGCACACTAGAGATATCAGCTGAGCGAACGGCCTCAATTGCCTGTCAGCTCAGGGGCTAGCTCTCGTGTGGTTTCAGCGCACACGGCGAGCAAAAGTTTCACGAGATTGATTTCAGTTCCCGCATAACGTCTTCTTTAAGTCCATTTTGAAGAGTCGTGCGTATGAATCACATGAAAATAACATGCGATTCATTGGCCGGTCCAATAAAACTGCTGAGCTGTTGGCTTGCGTTCGCCGCACACGCTGAGGATTTGGCCTCGCGAGGCGAAATTATCAAACAAGTTTGATATTTTTTCCCCGGCCTCGCAAGGCCAAAAACTCTCCAAAAACCGCCCGCACACGAGAGCTAGCTCCTGAGCTGACAGGCAATTGAGGCCGTTAGCTCTCATGTGCGCCGAGCTTTATGTATGGCCTTACAATTTAAGTATGCTACTTATGACCCAAATTTATGGTTTGTATACTACTAGTAAAAATGCCATGGCTCTATCCAGCGCCCTTTTATATCTGTAGAACAAAATAGGGAAAGAGTAGGTCGACAAAATTTTCTAGCCCAAACTACATGTAGGGTGATAATCCCTCTAATAATTCAATGACCCTATTAAAATTCAATCAGCCCAATCTTGTGGACAAAATTTGATCAGTTCTAATAACTTTGATTGCCCTCTAAAAATCATTGAATTTAAGCTAAAAAAAATGTGTGGGATTTTAGACTATTTTGTCAACTTG
Source organism: Hanleya hanleyi (assembly GCA_036873755.1). NCBI lineage: Eukaryota > Metazoa > Mollusca > Polyplacophora > Lepidopleurida > Hanleyidae > Hanleya > Hanleya hanleyi. The sequence continues at coordinate 28,523 of JAVTVY010024856.1, read as the reverse complement.
GTGTTGCAATAAATTGGATCATTATTTTGGTGGCGAAGCTCAATTCCTGTGATTGAAAGATTAGGAAATTACCATACTGCATTCTTTGGATGTTCCCTGCAAAAATTAAAAAAAACACCAAAAAAATTGGTGTTCCCAAACGGCCCAATAAACTTTTGATATGGCCCTGCATATGTGCTGTACATAGTCCTTTCAGAATTGTGGCAGTGATTCTAGTATGGTAATAACAAATAAACATGATAAAGAAAGAGACAGAGAAATTACGGGTATGAGCTTTCTTCACCTGTATCCATAATGCTTACAGTGCACAATGCTGTACATTATTGTTCATTTTAATCACTATTGTCCTATCAGAACTTCATTGATTCATTTTTTTCCCTCTCCATAGATACAATGCCGTCTAAAATCATCGTGGTGGGGACGAGGTGCCGTCAGGATGCTGATCTACAGAAGGCTCTACAGGTATTAAATGGACAGACAGTACAGTTGCATAGATGGATGATTTACTGGGATTTACTTGCAGAGACACTGGTACATTACAACAAACATGTACAGTGCCAACTTGCGCCATCTTTGTACACACAACCCGACTTCTCCGTTCACACTTACAAATAGCCTTGATATTTCAGCCTGAGCCCACTGGTTCTCTTCATCATTGACCTCAAATCCATTTGACTTTCGAAATATGAGTGGTATGAGTGGGTTATTGATTGGCTGTCCTGTGTATCTGGTCACATGACCTACCACCATATTAGGCTGAATAAAATTATTCTCTAGCTTCCCAGACAATTTTAAAAAAATGACAAGGGAGGGAGGCTTTGTTTGTTACCTCATTATTTGTTTTCTTTCTCACAGACCGGATATAGTCATCTTTTCTGGCATGCCGATGCAGTAGTTTAACACAATTTGCATGAAACCAACACTGTTCTCTGAGTTACTTGAAGAGTCAAACCTTCAACAGTACTATTTCCTTCAAATAAAACAGAATGCTGACTCATTGTCTAAAAATGAAACAAAAAAATGTGTGAAAACAAAAAATAAATTTCGAACATTCAAATGACCTTTTCACAATGGAGTTTTGTTATCGGATCCTTTCCCATGTTTCCAGTGTTTCTTGACAAGAGCCATTTTCTCATGCCTGTATCCTCTTTTATCAGCATTTAGAGATTCCGGTGGCCTTCTCTAACAGTGGACTTGAGCACATCCAGGAGGCCAGCAGTGCTGACATCATCTTTGTTCTCAGTGACTTTGAGGACGAGAGCTTCCACAAATTACACCGCGCTGAGGCCAGGATCATAGGCACGCCTGTTATCATTAAATGTGCTCACAATGGTGAGGTAGGTGCCCATACCATCATCCGTTTCTCATTGGCCATTCTCTGGCTGACAAGACTGTTGAACATGTTGAAGGAGTACATTATTTTTGAATGTGTCTTATAATTATCAGCATTCCTATTCCAAATGTCATATTGAAAAAATATTGAAGATCTATTGCTCGCAACGACAAATTGCCCGACATTGAGCCACTGATATTTTCAAATGAGTGGAAGTGAGTGTACACAAATTAAAAACATCACAGTGTCGTGGAAATTGAAGGTTGATTGTTTTGGTAATTGGGGCTAGAGACAATTCAGTCACAAGCCATCCTCAGCCTATATGATGTTGATAGTAGTTCAAGAGATCAGTTCTGTATCACTCGAGCTATCCATATTAGTCTGTTTTGTCTGCTGAAACTCGTAAATGTTGAATCACAAGTCAACTTTATGAAGAGCTGCATTTAAATCTACACCAAATTTGCTCCAACAGCAGAGCTTTGGTTTAAAATATTTCTAATCTGGCTGTTATCAGATTGTTTTTGTTTAACATGTTTACATTGAGATGACGATAGTCGAGAATCATTCTTATATGATATTTGAACTTTGTAGAGGATCCCCCGAAGGTCACGACCCTTATTCTGTACGTCTATGCGTGGGCTCATCGTTTGCCTCACAGGCTTCTCTAAAACCAAACAAAAACTGGTAAGTTTTAATTGGTTGGTTCTATGGAGTACTATGTTTATATGTAGATGTATGTAACCATCATGTTATCATCATTTATCAATATGGTGTTAACTTAAAGATCCGCTACGATAAGATCTCTAATAAATTATAATTCAACACTTTCAGGCCACTGTCAATATATGGTTTATCAAGGTTCCTGTTGTGAACAGTTCTGAACAATTACATGGAGGGCTGAATATTGGAAGAACAATTTTGAGAATCCTGTGTTTGTGTTTTGAATGATTAAATTATTGAAGACCTTACGTTAAAATAATAAACTTTCATGTATCTGTTTGTTTGCAGATGCGTATGGCTGACCTAATTCACCACATGGGAGGGAGTATAAGGAAGGACATTGCCCCAAATGTCACCCATCTGGTAGCTAACTGTACAGGAGGACCCAAGTACAGGGTCAGTAGTTTATCTTTGATTTGATTAGGTCGAGCTAGACAGGTTTACTTACAGTACATGTGGATTACCTAAATGCATCTCCCAGGCAACTAACTAGGCCCCACCCTTTGTCTCCTAAACCAAGTGTCATCCCACTACAGGCTTTGACCACATGCTTGCTGTAAGATTGAATCACTGTATGCTGAATACTGTGGGACGCAACCACTCTGACTTCGATGTAACTCCTCTCATACCCTTAATTATACATAAATGCCAGTACCCCGAAAGATCACCCAAACCCCAGATTTGAAATACTCAGGCTGTTTTCTCTGATATGCTTTTTAATGCCATACTTGCCTTAGAAACAGTATATGCAAATAAAGCCCCTTCGATTCCCCAAAGATTTATCTCGACTATTCGTCTTAAAAAATATTGCTATGTTTTTGGAAATCTAAATGTACATGTGTGTGAGTTTCTCTGTTTGTTTATCATGTTTGTTATTTATTTGTAGTTTGCTGTAAGTTACGGCACCCCGATCATGAGTGAGGAGTGGGTGACGAACTGTTGGACTCTCAAGAATGATGTGTCCATCAAAGCCAGCTGTGACATTCTTGTATGTAAACCTGTTTGTATGGTTTTATTCAGGTGCAAAACCAATCTGAGATTTCTAGCTTGCGCTCACCTTTAGCAATTTTAACTTGATTACATACAGCTCCCTCATTTAACACAATCTGGAAATGGATCTTAAACATGTTATGGTGGGCGGACTTCAGAACCCTCAACAGAATACAAGTAGCATGAGATGGTATCTCAGATTGTCCACAAGGAGTCCATAAAAAGTGATTTGTTGTTTGTACATGTACAACTTCGATCATTCATCATGTTGGTATGCCCCCCCCTTCTAATTAGGGGGGGGGGCATATATCGATCTCTTTGTCTGTCTGTTCGTCCTAATTTCTTGTCCGCGCAATGTCTCGGTTAATATTTGATGGACAGGATTGAAACTTGCATGAAATGTGGCCAGTGCCTCGTAGTTGTGCAGCGTGGAGTTTTTTTCTGAGTTTCGGTTATATTGTCAAGAGTTATGGCCCTTGGTTCCTGAAATCTCCGTGAATGGGACTTGTCTGGGGTGGATCTTGGTTAATATTGTATGGATAAGTATGAAATTTGCATGATATGTGGTCAGTGCCACATAGTTGTGCAGCGTAAAGTTTCTCGGCGTTACATGAGACAGGTAGAAATATCTCAAGTGACTGGTACTGTGAATTCATTTTTGCTCAAAAATCTTCAAACTGAAAGCAGAAAATTAAGCTTACCAGGCCTCCAAGTACTGGAAGAAAATTTATGCAACATTACAAGTCACAAAAGCAGCATCATTATTTCGTATCATTAGCATGTTCAAGCAACTGTTGGAACTTGTGAGGAAACATAGAAATCGTACTTACCTAACCTGTTCCGTGAGGCAGGTCATTTTTAGCTCACCGTATACGAAGTAGGCGAGGTATTGGAAGAGAGAGGGGGGAAATGTCCGGTTAAGTTTTTATGTTCAGCACAACGTTAGACTCGAGCTGGAAGGTTATTGTTTTTTGTTTAGGCTGGAAATCTTTATTTCAAGTTTCATAATATAGTTCATCTTTCAATCCAACTTCAACATCACTGACAAAGAAGTCAAATTTTATAACAATATGTATTGTCATTACCAGTGATTTGCAACCTGAAGGGCTCGATCTTAATGCGAAGCTGCATGTTATTGACAAAACCTAAAATGGCGAGCTGCCGGGTTACACATAACCCTTGTTTTTGAACATTTCAACGTCTGTATTATATCCCAGGTTAAGGATAACAAATCGAGATTCTTTCACTCAGTGTAGATTGTTATAGCTCAGACAAGGTGTTCATAATGTTCATGATTTCTTAGAATTGAACTGTTTTCTCTTCATGTATCTGGCTTTCTTTTTTTCAGATGAAGCATAGAATGAAACCTTTTTACAAGTGCTGTTTGAGTTTTTATGGTTTCCCAGCTGAAGAGAAGAATCACATGGAAGAACAAACAAAAGAAAATGGTCAGTACACCCTTTTCTTATCACCAAAGTAATGGAGGATAGAAACACATTGAAACTTCTGGTCTGGCCGAACTTGTAAACTGTCAGATCTAGGGGATACAGGGTGTACATGTTCAGTGTAACAGAATGGTCAAAAGTTATGGCAACAACTACTGTACATGTACTTTGATAAACCAAGAGAGATTCCAGATATACATGTGGCCCAATACACATATGCAACTGAGAAAAATAATTTGACATCAACAAGTAGTGTATATTGTATGGCAGGTGGTGTATCTTGTATATTGACTATTGTATACATTATCATGTTATAGGTGGTGACTCCCGGCCGATTGGTCACGATGACTGTACACATCTGGTGGTAGATGACCACACGGTGAAGGAATTACCTAATGGCCCTCAACCCGAGTTTGTTGTTAGATTAGAGGTGAGATTATACTAATATTGGGCGTGATCTTTGGGGACATTGGAAGTCCATTTTGGGGGGGGTTGAAATCAGCCGATCTGTGAACCAACTAATAAAAAACTAGAGGCCTAATGAATATTGGAAAGTTGATGTACTGTACTGGTTAACAGGTTCTTTCCTTCTATTTTCGTATGATCAGTCAGGCATGATGAAAAGGCCATGTATTCATGAATTTGCTATAGAATTGTGCCCTCTCACTAGATGACAGTTTTGGCTTGTTGTGCCAGAAAATGGGGGGGGGGGGGGCAGAGGGACTACATGTATATCAGTTCAGCATCACTATATGTTCTCCGCATTCTATGTTACAGTGGTTCTGGGCCAGTATTCAGATAGAAGCATGTGCAGATGAGACTATGTATTTGTACAATGAGCAAAAGGTATGTAATCACATTGCAAAAATCTCCTGTTCAATCGGTCAAGAAAGTGAGATGATACATAGACCTACAGATCTCTTCATAACGATATGCTACATGTACAGTATCAATTTACAGACTTCACTACTTGAGGTGGTCGATCGCTGTCTCCACACATGCCTGGAGCGTGCCAGGCAAACAGTTCCTTTATACTTTTTTTTACATTCATAATGTTTGAGGAGTACTGATTTATGCCCTCAACCTGTTAATCAGGCTCCCAATTCAAAGTTTACATTAATTATCGTCCTACCACATCTTCCTGATTAAGATCTGATCTCATTTCAGTCATTCGGTATTTGTGTTCCTGTCAAAATAGCAATCCAGCACAATTACATTATAGTCCTTATTAAAGTGATCGTAAACCCTCAAGTAAAGTTTCCAACAAATGAAAGACGATTGCAAACAGTGTCGGAAAATATTTATTGTAATTTTTTACGATTTTATTACACAGAGTAAACGGCAAATAAAGCATGGTATTCTATGGTGGTCTGTTGCAATCATATTTAGGTCCAGTGACGTCACACTGTCCTAATACATATATTTCAAACTGTGTATGCACTTTCCAATGCTTGATTCAAGCTTAAGATGTGTATATTTGAGTTTCAACACAGACTCACTATTCCAATGTGCATGTTTCACCAAAATCGGGGAGATGGTAACTCATAACTGTCAAGTCAATTTGAATCTTGCATTTAATTTCCTGGATTTTGGTGAAACATGCACATTGGAACAGTGAGTCTGTGTTGAAACTCAAGTATACACACCTTAAGCTTAAATCAAGCATTGAAAAGTGCATACACAGTTTGAAATATATGTATTAAGGCAGTGGGACGTCACAGGACCTAAATATGATTGCAACAGACCACCATAGAATACCATGCTTTATTTGCAGTTTACTCTGTGTAATAAAATTGTAAAAAATTACAATAAATATTTTCCGACACTGTTTGCAATGGTCTTTCATTTGATAGAAACTTTACTTGAGGGTTTACGATCACTTTAATGATTTATTGAAGAAGAGTGATCACTCGCCTAGCCCTATTTCAGGAGAGCTGCTTAGCTATCATTTTACTCGTGTCGAAGACTGAATTTAGGATTGCTATGTTGACTTCCAGGCCTTCAGATTACATGCGTAAAAACACAATGTAAAAACTTGCTCAAATTTTCTTGTACAAAAATATATATATATTTTTTAGCATTGAAAGTCATTGTTCAGAGATTTTTTATCCATCAACTGTAATATTCAGGGCAGATATCTGCCAAAAAAAATTCACCGTCTTCCTCAAATTAGAGAGATTTCAGCCTTGAATAAATGAGATTTGCTCTGGTAGAAAATTAAACATTTAATAATGTTTTACTAGCACTAACGAGATTCACTGTGCAAAATAATTGTATTGATAATATTTTTTTTTCTATTGCTTCTACTCTACGAACAATAAAAGCTTTATTACACACACTGTTTCCATCTCCAGCATGAGCAACACAGTATCAACAAGTTCACGCCAACATCATCACTATCGAAAGCTCGTAAGAGGAAGAGGCTGAAAGAGAACATCGCCCTGCTTGCATCAGAAGGAGATGTGGACTCGCCTCACCTTTATGCCAAAAGGAGGTCCAGTGAACTGGGAGGTCTGTCCATGAGTCCTAACTCCTTCCTCGATGCATCAGGGACACCCGATAAATCCAGTGTTCTCCATGGTGAGTGTCATTGAATGCTAGGTTCCATTTGACTTCAAGCACTGAACTATGATAAACTGATAAGTTACCATGTATATTATAGACAGACCACAACCTTTTCAGAAATGATAAGAAGAAAGATTTGTCGACTTTACCAATGTGTGATATACATTGATATTTTTGAGAAAGTTGGCTAAATCAGGACCCACACAAATTTTACAGTTGATATACTAAGGCATGTATTTTTATAAGACAGTACATTTTATAGAACAATGTTCTTTTAACTCTATTTGCACATGTTCCTGATTGTTTGTCTCTCCAGATCCAACACCTGGGCCTGCTGAATCACCCCCCAAACCTCAGGTTAATGGTAAACCCAACCCCAGACAACAGGTGGTCACTGAACTCCTACAGACAGAGAAAAACTATGTGGGAATCCTGGAAACTATTCTACAGGTATCAAATTGATCGTATGAAGTAGAATCATAGTGGCAGAAATGACTGCTGCCACCAAACGACTTGTTGGTCAATTTCAAATGTGATGTGGAGATCTGCACTCTCCACTGCTTGCAACAGCTGGCTCACTGACTTGACAACTTGTTTGTGCACTATACATGGAAGATTTCATAGACTTGAAGCAAAATTGGGCCAGCAGCCTTCTGCCTTGGTTTGTGTTACATTCTCCCTTACTGGCCATGCTCTCCAGTGAAGATCTACATAGCCTAGATAAACTGAAAGCTAGCCAACATGTATACAGGTTAATGTGACTCAAATCTATCTATCCAGCAGCTATTTTTCTTTCATTTTCATGAAATTGTGGTAGGAGTGCCTGTACTAGCTCGTAGCTAGCGGAAATTTCCCTTGAGCTCAGTCGGTAGGGGGCACTGGACTCGTATTGTGCGAGGTCGGTGGTTCAAACCCCGGCTGGGAACTCGGTCACTACAACATTGCCATCGCCGGTAGGATCTTTGCGGGAATTGGAGCGGGTTGAGTCGATGATCAGGTTGCCTAGTTGAGAAAATCTGGTTGATAATGATCTGATCGTCGAGTTGAGTTGCTGGGATGAAGGGAGTGTATGGGGCATAGGGGATGAGGATGGCGGTTCTTCGTGATGGGAAGAGTGTGGTAGGAAGTGGATTTACCAGGGCCTGTACTAAACTTGTAGGTAGTGGGAGTTTCCTTTTAGCTCAGTCGGTATAGGGCACTATGGACTCGGCCGGGAGTTCGACCAAATTTGGGGGAAAAAAGAAGAGATTTTTAGATTCACCCTAGACTGTGATGTACAAATATTCTTGTGATATGTTCTAGGAGTAAATTGTAAATAATTGTGCACTTTCAGGTATTCAAAAGTGAAATTGATAAACCTAACCAGTGCGGTGGAACTCTGCTGAATCCACAAGAAAGCAAGATTATATTCGGTAACATTCCTCCCATCTATGAGGTCCACTGTAAAATACGGGATGAACTGACTGACATCGTGGCTAACTGGCGGGATGATCGATCTATCGGAGATGTGATACTGAAACATGTAAGTATATACTAAAAGTGATCTTACGATATTTCTATAGTCAGTTCGGTGACACCTGTAAATACTGACACCTGGGTAAACTAAGTAACTCCCCTTAAACAGCACCCAAAGCAATGTAATGTGGACATTGTTCAAAAACAGCGTGAAAGAAATTTTAAACAGATGCGAAAATGTAAAGCAATGATATCTTTTCATCTGTTTTCTTATAATCAGCATTTTTCCACAAGAACCTTGGCTAATGTCCATTGTTTTCTATAAGAGCCTTGGTTAATGCCCAGTGAATCTCACTCAATCTGTCTGTGCACAGCCACTCCCCCCTCCATTTTCTGCTGGCAGGTTCCTGACTTTTTCAATCAAAATTCAGTAAATGTAGATTTTTATCTTTAATCAACCTATAAAAAATACAAACAGGAGACTAAAAACTTTTGCATTTCAACTTTAATACTCCTACATTTGTAGATATGGCTGTCTGTTTGAAAGTTGTAGATAATTTAATGTCATTGCAAATCATTGTTTATGAACAGAAGCATAAATGTTATATTATTTTCAGATATCAGTATTTATAGTTGTTGTAATTGACTTGCAAGGTATGTAAAGTGATCGTGGCATTTCTTAATATTTTTTGGAAACATTTACTGGGTTTATCTTTTTGACAGGCCGACAGATTAGGGAAAATCTACCCACCTTTTATTAACTTCTTTGAGAAGACAAAGGAAACGATAGTAAAATGTGACAAGGCAAATCCACGGTTCCATGCATTTCTCAAGGTGAGTTATCACGTCAGAGAATGTTGAAGAAATTCAATTGAGATCGGTGAAATATCACAAAAAATTATTGTTTGACCAAAATTTCACATTTCTAACTTGGTCAACAACAATCTTCAAAATTTGTTCAATGTTCATGGATTTCTTGAGAGGGGGTTGTTTTCTTTGCTTATTTCAGAGCCCCATACTGTGCTATCCAGCATAGGAAAATAACATGCGGTTGGGCGCTGAAGTGGGGTAATTCCCACCCAAGACCCCGTAGCATTGGTTCATGCATATAATGGCGGAAAAGATTCTTTTTCTGTGCCTGTCTGTAGTAGTCTGTTAACAAGTAAATGTTTATTGTTCAGTTACTATTCCACATGGTGTTGTACGTTACTTTCGGTTCATCTCTCCCTCTCAGAGGTGCTTAACCAAACCGGAGTGTGGCAGACAAAGTCTTCAAGAGCTTCTGATTCGACCTGTGCAGAGATTACCCAGTGTTATGTTATTGTTGAATGGTAAGCAATTTTTTACATATCACAGATACAGAATGAAAAAAGTTGGACTTCCATACAAAATCTCTGCTGTTGGATACATCTAACTAGAAGAATATTTTCTTTGATAGGCATTTAGAAGTCGGCGTATACAACACAAGGCTATTCTATGGATAACAACTTCTTTATTACTGTGGAGCTGACGTTTCGTTGGAGATACTTCCAACTTTTTCAGCTCCACAACTATAAAAAGTTGTTATCCAAAGAATAGCCTTGTGTTACAAAAGAATATTTACTATAGCTCACAAATTATCTATCCAAGATCACGCTACATGTCAGAGAAGGTTCTATCCAGCTAGTTCCCTGCTTCCAAAATGCTAGTCAAAGATTTTATACACCAGGGTCTGAAATTGATCAATCATTTCCCATAATTTGATCAGACATATGTTTGATAACATGGGCAGGATAGCAAATTTTGAACAGACGAGGCCACATTTTGATCAGATATGTCTGATATCTAAATGCCATTTCAGACCCTGATACCCCAATTTTCAAAATCTCAAATTAACATTTAAGTTGAAGGGGTTTTTACCCCTCTGCCAATTTTGGCCCAGTGGTAAACACTTGCCAACACTGGATAATGTTACTTCCATGTTAACCCATGATGCCCCAGTTTACATAAGTCATGGGTGGCTGGTGGAACAACCAAAAAATAAATGATCTGAATCTCAGTTTTCAGATGAGAGAGACGAAAGCAAATTTGAATAACATGTCTTGTTCTCCAGATCATTCTGCTTTTCAGTAAGAGTTGTTTTATAGTATTCCCAATGTCATGTCGTGCTCCAAAGACCTTGCATGCAGTTGCTACGAAGATAGGGCTCCAACTTCTCAGAAACTGGACTGGACTAGACATTTGCTACAGTCTCTGATTGACTTCCCATCACATAGATGTGGAGTTGTCTCCCCTATTGTGATTGAGCATATCAGTTATCTCCCCTGATTGTGACCACAGTGTACTCTAAAATTATGGTTTGCAGAGAAGACAGTGGGTCTCACTCAGTGGCAGGCAATAGAAATGCTGATAATGACCAAATTTCACTGACCTGCCTTCCTTCCTTGACCTATGAAGAATGCTTCATGTCTCCATAAACTACCATTTTATAGGAATTTCAGTTGCAAAAGTGCCGGCTTTATCTTGCTTTGTTGTGCATTGATCGTTTGACTTGGAAAGCTTGCACACATCCCCTTGACAAATGATGTGCTGTCACGGGATGTGAAATAAATGGGAGCAACCATTGTGTATATAAGGGGGAGATGGGTTGGAATAGGAAAACTGTTACTACTGTGGTGCGTGGTGGGGAACTTTTGAGTCATTTTTGATTCTTCTTCATTTGAAAGTTAATTTTAATTTGTTAATTAAATCCATGTATTAGAGAGTCTTGAGTGACAGTTCATCAGAATTGATTTTCAATGCTTACTGTTCTGGTAATCTAAATATTCTCATCAATAAATATCAAAATTTACAACTTGAATGTTCTCCACTTACAGACATATTGAAACATACAAATAAGTCGAACTCAGATCATGGCAAACTGGAGAAGGCTGTAGCTGCTCTGAAAGAAGCTATGACGTGAGTTTCCTTCCTAATCCTGTTGATTGTAAATGATAACAAAGACTAATTCTGATGATGAAATGTTTAGATATCCTATCTGAATCAATCGATTTTGCCTGAGTTAATTATTAGTTCACTGAAAACAGTCTAAGAATGCCGATTCAGGTGTGGCTTATGAATCGATAAATGTAGATATATACCTCTATTTTCAATGAAGTATTCATATTCTAGCTCTGGAGAATTCATTCTCTCAATGAAGAGTTTCAGCTGCATACACATCCTGTATTGCAGTGCTTTAATTGATACTGCTAAATTCTCTAATAATTCGATAAACTTAGACTGTTGGACCTTTTCTATTGATAATCTTGCAGAACAACCCAGTTGTGAACAGTTTTGAACAACATGCATATTGACAGAATGTTTTGGGAATTAGGTTCTAAAATGTGTTTTGAAGTGATAGAATTTTTCAGAGACCTTAAATGTAAAAGTAGAAATTTGTGCCCTCCCATGCAATTTCCCCTGCTCTACTCGAAAAGATTAACTGGAGATCGGACAAATTTAACTTCTTGACACCCCCTTCAATCCCCAGTTTGTGTATTATGTAGATGTCCCTTATTCACAAAGATTTACAAAGAGAATCCAGTAGACACGAGTACCTTGATGTGTTATCATTATTTTACAAATCTGATGTATTACAGGCATATAAACGAAGACAAGAGAAAGATAGAGGGAAAGGTTGCCATGTTTGACATTGTCTATGATATAGACAACTGCCCAGTAAGTTCTCCATTATAGATTGCCAAAGGCTAGTTTTTGACCAGGATAGGGTCATCTTGAACATAAATTCCATCTTGTGCTTTTGGTTAAGTTATAATCAGGATGGGTGAATATGATCAAATTTCCATTAACAAATATGGTATCACCCATCTTAAATTTGTTCAAGTGTCACATGTGTGTACATGGGAAAAATATGGCAACATTATTAGTACAAAAAAAAATATTTGCAATTTGGTTTCCCGAATTCAATATTATGGATAACACTGAGCCATCTGTCTGTTTATCATAGATAGAACTTGCATTTCTTCATCTTGCTTTCGTGTTCTGGGTTGGCATTTCCTCTTTAAAGTCGCATATCCAGTTTATTCCATTGAAATGATAACTTCTCTTACTTCATTTTCAGCCGAATCTGTTGTCATTCCACAGAAATTTTGAGATGAGAGTAGATGTTGTCGAGATATCTGGAGCTCTCAGTGGGAAGGGAGATCACCTCAGTCTCTTCTTATTTTCTGACAGTTTAGAGGTGAATACCAGTGCACATATTTAGTCATTTCCACAGCAACAGTGCTCGAAAACTACAGTCGCCAACTCGCCATTGGCATAAAAAAAAAAGACCATGAGAAGTACAATTTTCAAAAACCTCCCAAACTGGTGAAGAGAATTTAAGGTTGTGCATCAAAAGTGGCACTCAAAAGTGATGTTCAATCGCCAACATCAGTGAAAGTCACCTATTAACAAATTTAGTGTGGGAGTGATCATAGACCGAATTTGTGTAAGAAATGTTTCTCTGGAAGTTCCGGAGATTTTTTTGGACATGCTTAGTGCAGTAGAACTGCACAGAAAAAATTAAACAGCTAGCCCATGTCTAATAGTTATATCCACCGAGATTGATTGTCCATGGCAGGGATTCACCAGGTGGCTGTCAACAAGTGACCCTAAATAACATGGGAGATAACTTTCTTTTAGAGTACATCTGTATGCTTTGGCAAGTAAAAAATAAACTCCCCAATTTGGTCATTAAATTTTTGTCTTAACTCACCAAAGTAAGTCTCGATAAAACTCTAATTTTCAACCGCAGAGCAAGATATAGTAGCAAAAATATGTCAGCTCTGGAGAAGTTCTTTTCATTCGTTTCAACATCAGTGCAGGTTTATTTAATACACATTGATACGAGTGATAGAAAGCGGGTTTCAACTCTTCAGAGGATAAAATGTTGTATAGTATACGTAATAGGACTTCTTGCTCAAAGGTGTATTTGAATTAATCATGTGAAAATAGTTTTGCAGACCTGATTGGTCAGCTATATATATCAGTAGAGGCCCGTTTAGCCAATCGTGTTGTCTTCTCCTCAGATTTGTAAGAGACGACTGAAGTCTATGAACCAGACAAGGAGCCCGGCTCATCACAGAACACCACACAGCCTGAGAACACCTCAGAAGGCGTTTAAACACCTGGAAATGATGCCATTAACGTCCATTAAAAGAGTGCTTGACGTTGTTGAAACTGAAGGTTAGAGTATGAGACTCATTATCCCTCGTTTCGTACATATTTCATGGATGTTCGCTCAAAAAAACTCCAGGATCATGTTTGGCTGAATAAAAAATAAATTTCTAGCTTCACCATGTTCACAGGCACTGCCGCGTCACTTTTTTTAGCATGTCTCTCTCAAGATTTTGCTCATTATGAATACGAGTGCTCATTCACCCCCATGGCTCATTCACCCCCATGGGTTCATTCACCCCCATGGGTTAGTTTATAGGGATAGGGAGATCGCCTGCCCTTTCTATACTACTCATCGCGCACTACTCATCGCGCATGTGCAGTCGACCCATTCTACTGTAGGGTGCCAGTCTGGCCCATGGAATCTCAGGTAGCGAAAACCCCAGGTGTCTCGCCCACCCTATCCCGCGCCACACCTATAGGGATAGGGAGATCGCGTGCCCTTTCTATACTACTCATCGCACATGCGCAGTCGACCCATTCTACTGTAGGGTGCCAGCCTGGCCCATTGAATCTCAGGTAGCGAAAATCCCAGGTCTCGCGCCCCACCCTATCCCGCGCCACACCTATGCGACCCGCTGTGCACTGAGTAAAGAGGAGTAGGAGGAGTCGGACTTGCCACGGATTATACTAGGGAGATGAGAGTTATTTGATTCTAGTTATTATTAGCAGGATATAGTATTGTTGAAGACTGACTCTTTAAGTTACTCAAAGAGCATTATTTGTTCATGCAAAATATATGAAACGGTTAATATATTTGACTTGTGCGAAAGAGAAAAGAAAGCTTCATCAGCATTTCATTTTGTCAGGAAAACAATTGTATGTAGACCAATTAAATTGGTAAAAAATGTTTGCTGTGACCTGCTTGGGAGGCCTGAATACTTAAATATTTATGGACATTCCCTCAAGTGAAGACTTCAGCAGGAACTGATGGACAAGAAAATCATGATACAAAGCAAGACATTCCCCTTGTAGCATGCTGCATTCCCCTGCTCAACTCTATAGATGTGTTCCACTTGACCATTTATTGGGGAATCTCTAGATTTCAACATAAAGAGAGCAGCTCATAAAGATTAACAAAATGCTTGTCAATCAGACTCAGTGGGGCTATCATCTGGGGTGTCGTTGTGCACACACAATCATAGGAAGATTTTAGGGCCTCAGCTCCTCCGGTAGCTTGTCGTGAGAGGCGACTGAGGGCACCCGGGTGTAAAAAAGGAATAAACAGGACCTTACGGGTGTGAAGAGAATAGGATCCAAGCATCACCATATTGCTCAAAATATTGCTGAACACGATGTAAAACTGAACTCTCTCTCTTATCATGATTATCAATCCAGGAAGCTCACCATTCTACATATATAACAAATATAATATTCAAATTTCATCTGTGGTAAACCTTTCTGGTATTCCTCAGTTCTCATATCTCCAGAGATATTCCTTGCATAACAAGATTTATACTGATATAAATATGATGTCACTGTTTCTTCTCACTTTTATACAGAATGTCAGAATGCCTTTGGCCTGATATGCCGGAACAACTCGGAGTTCAAGGAGAAATTTCACAGTTTTGCTATAGAGAGTGAAGACCCCAGGAAATCTGACTTTCTCACGTCGCTGTGTAAAAATATGGCCAACACGATGTGCAGGGCAGATTACGTAAGTTTACGTAAGAGATAGATATGCCAAAATTTAATTTGTATGTCGATTCATCTTGTAACATTATTTCGGAATTCCAGTAACAATTTGACAAGAGAAATCCATTTACCTGTCCCAATATTAGCTGGCTATTTTAGTTGGTTACAGAATGAGTAATGTTACAGCATGAATTATCATCAACATTGGGAGTAAATATCAAATATAGCTTGGAGTAATGCTACAGCGTGATGTTGGGGCTAGAAAAAAAGCGGTAACTTGTCGTTCAGATTGCCAGCCGGTTACCACATCCAGAAAACCAGCCTTATGACCATGTTGAGTGTATCAACATGCTAATAGCCTGTCACATTGTCAACTCAAATTTCATGATAACCTGTATCTAGGTTACCATGATCAGTCCTTATTTCCATCCCTGTGAAGTTATGCCATAGCATCTTCTAATCATGTTACAACACTGAATAATGTAAATTTACAACGTGGAGTATTGTTACAACATGGAGTAATGTTACTGCATAGAGTAAATTTACAACATGGAGTAATGCTACAACATGGATTAATGTTAAAGCGTGGAGTAATGTTACAGCGTGGAGTAAATTTACAACATGGAGTAATGTTACAACATGGAGTAATGTTACAGCATGAAGTAAATTAACAACATGGAGTAATGTTACAACATGGATTAATGTTAAAGCTTTGAGTAATGTTACAGCGTGGAGTAAATTTACAACATGGAGTAATGTTACAGCATGGAGTAAATTCAACATGGAGTAATGTTACAACATGGATTAATGTTAAAGTGTGGAGTACTGTTACAGCGTGGAGTAAATTTACAACATGGAGTAATGTTACAACATGGAGTAATGTTACAGCATGGAGTAAATTTACAACAGTAATGTTACAGCATGGAGTAGTGTTAGAGCATGGAGTAGTGTTGCGGCGTGAAGTATTGTTACAACGTGGAGTTATCTTACAACATTGAGTAATATTACAGTGTGGAGTAGTGTAACAGCATGGAGTAAATTGTATTGTTACAGCATGGAGTAAGGTTACAGCATGGGGTATTGTTACAGCATGGAGTAAATTTACAACATGAAGTATTGTCACAGCATAGGGTGCATGTAGCATTACATCAAGGAATAACGTTACAGCTTGGAGTAGCATTAGACTATTGACTAATGCTATACAATGAATTAATGTTACAACATGGAGTAATCTGAATAATATAACACAATGGAGTAATGTTACAATGTAGTCCTGGTAGTAGGGAGTAAAATTACAGCACAGTTAGTTTTGGAGTAATGTTTCTACATCCTGTGTATTTGATGTCCTTTTCTATGGTTGATATTTTCAGGAGAACCTGATGGCCCAGGTTGATGGACAGGAGTTCAATGTAAACATGGGTGAACTTGGCTCTAACTCCATTAGTAAGGCATTCAAGTAAGTCATTCATATCCCAAAGCTGTAAGGCTTGCATTCCATTGTTGATTATTCTTATGCAAAATATGGACTGAAAGTTTCACGTGAGATTAGCGAATGAATTCTGCGTCAACTATATTTCAAGAATTCATATATCTCATGGAAACAACTGAAATTTAAATTTCATCCTGTAAGTTTTATGAATCCTGATATTTGATTCAGTGGCCTTTAAAACTTTTATTTATTTTTACATTGTAATAAAATAATTCACTTCAGGTTTGGGAAACGTGTTAGTCGAGCCTTTTCCTTCAACAAGACGCCTAGAAAACTCAAGCGAGCAATCAGCAACATGTCCAGTGGTTTCAGTCCGTTTGTCTCAGAGAATTCTACCTATATGGGTACCCCGGGGAGTGAGCTGAAAGGACGACGCCTGGCCAGTAGTATTGACCTAACAGTAAGTCTAGCAGTTCTTGTGTAGGAATTTTGTCCCTAGTAATATTACGGTGAGAAACATAAGCCCGCTCTATCAGGCCCTGTGGGGCTCTCAGGGATTGACCAGGGGTACCGTTGTGCACACTCCAGGTCATGGTAAGAATAGGCCTCAGCTCCTCTGAGAGCTTGTCGTAAGAGGCGACTGACTGGGGCACCTATGGGGTACTCGGGTGTAAAAGGGAATATTGCGGTCCCGAGTGTTAAAAGGAATAGGGCCCTACCCGTGTGATTTCTGGGTTTGAAAAGCAATAGGAACCAAACCTCGTGATATGACTGAAATAGTGTTGAAAGCGACGTTAACTCATATTCACTCACTCGCTCTATCAGATCAATAAATCGTTTTCCGCCCTAGTTGAACCAGAAACCCAGAGCTTGATGATGAAATCCTGATGGGTGAAGTAGACAACCAAAGGTTGTGCTACAAGGTACAAATAAATTAAATGTGTGTACCAGGGAATCACCGAATTTAAGCAACATTGAGCTCAGTCAATACTTGGATGGGTGACCGGGTGCTGTACTGGCTTGGCTGATCAGTGTCCAGGGTAATAGGTACTGTGGACAATCTCGTGTTCTGGCACATGTAGGCATCGTCGTGATATGACTGAAAAAATGTTGAAAACGACGTTAAATCCAACTCACTTGGGCTGTTGGCTCGATCTGAACTTGGAGTATCTGTTCACCAGTGTCTTGATATTAGTGCACACAGGTAGGCCATCAGTCACATTCATTCACATCTCCAATGACAGTGTGGCATAAATCTAGTGTTGATCTGGCTACTTCAAAAGTTAATTGTCCCCTGACGCTCGAAGGGCTAAAGGGGGACTATAGTCTTGGGGTCCATCCATCCGACTTCGTTTCCGGACAATAACTTCTGAAAATCTGAACGGATTCTTTCCAAATTTGGTATGTGGGTACCTTGTCTCAGTATCTCGCTTGGGATTGCTTTTCATGCTGATCCGCTTATAGGTGGCATCACCTGGGGGCCAATTTAAAATTTTGTTTCCGGACCGTAACTTCAGAAAAAAAATGAATGGATTCTTTTGAAATTTGGTATGTGGGCACCTTGATTTAAGATCTTGCTTGGGATTATTTTTCATGCCTATAGGTGGCGCCACCTGGGGGCCAACTTAAAATTTTGTTTCTGGACAATAACTTATGAACAACTGAACTGATTCTTCTATAATTTTGTATGTGGGTACCTCACCTCAAGATCTCAAGCTGATCCACCTGTAAGTGATGCCACCTAGGGGCCAATTTAAAATTTCGTTTACGGACAATAACTTATGAAAAAAATGAGTGGATCCTTTTGAAATTTGGTATGTGGGCACCTCACCTCAACATCTCGCTTGGAATTGTTTTGTCACGGCGATCCACCCATAGGTGGCGCCACTTGGGGGCAAGTTAAAATTTTGTTTCCGAGCAATAACTTATGAAAACCTGGATGGATTCTTTTCAAATTAGATGTGTGTGTGTAACTTGCCTAAAGTTCTCAATTGGGATTGCTTTTCATGCCGATCGGTGTAAAGGTGGTGCCACCTGGGGGCCCAGTTGAAATTTTGTTTCCAGGCAATAGATATTGAAAATCTGAACGGGTTCTGTCCAAATTTGGTATGTTGGTACATTGCCTCAAGATCTCACTTGGGATTTTCATGTTGATTCACCTGTAGGTTGTGCCATTGAATTTCCTTTATTTTGGACAAATTTGGTTATTGTGGGTACCTTGCCACGGGATCTCGGCAATTAAGGGATTGGGATTGTTTTTCATGCTGGGTACTGATTGAGTGAGTGAGTGAATTGGATTTAACGTCACTTTCAACATTATTTCAGTCATATCACAACAAGGGTAGTGAATGTTACACTTCCAAACCAAATCAGTAGTTTCAGTGTTGGGGGACTTCAACCGTTCAAGTTGTCATTCCCTTGCTATTCATATGAGTGCCTGGCAATAATACCCTGCACAAAATGAGGGAATTTTCCCAATGTATTTACACTTTGCATTGGTTTCAACAACAGTCTGTTCTGTTGGACAAGAACATAAATCTTTACTGAAGATGTGATCATAATTGAATTGGCATTCCGTTCAGTTAGAGACTGGGGTAGCATCACTTGCTGGTCTAGTCCACAAATGGAATTCACATAATATATATTATTTTGATGCTGGAGAAGTGAATAGCCAATTATTTCCCTCATTTTTAACAATATTGTAGCACAATTCAGTTAAATTACTTGTACAAAACAGAACACTTCGATTAAACTGGTACAAAAGTTATGAAGTAATACAATTACAACAGAACGATTTTGCAAAAATGTTAGGCCGAACATTCTGGTACAAAATGAAGTCATTTTCGACAGAAGTTTGACAAAAAGAACTATCTTTGTTATTCAGAATATTTTTTTAGGATTGGTGATGCCCTCTTTTTATCCATAAAGAATAGCAACTACATGTATTCTGCTCTGCTCAATGGCTTCCAGACAAATTTTGAGCCTGCACAGATAAAATAAGTTTGGGTAGTAGTTTGAAGACATCAGGGGGGCTTTTGAGTATTATGTTGTGAATGCCAATTACGGTAATTCCCCTAATAATTCGATCACCGGAAGTGCAGCAAAAATGGCTTAAATCTGGAAATATTCTTGATGGCACCAGCTACAAAGTGTCCCATTTTGTCATTATATGACTTTTCTTCAATTTGAATGAAGCATGGGAATGCTACTTTTTCTCTATGTTTGAATAACAGAGTTGAAAAGTGAACTTCCTGTGATTGAATTATTAGGGGAATTACCGTAGTCTTAATTGGCCCCGTGGGGCTTCCGGGGATTGACCTGGACTGTCGTTGTGCACACCGCAGGTCATGGTAAGAATAGGCCTCAGCTCCTCAGACAGCTTGTCGTAAGAGGCGACTAACTGAGGCACCCGTGGGGTTCCCGGGTGTTAAAAGAAATAGGACCCAACCCGGGTGTGAAAAGGAATAGGATTCAACGTCGTGATATGACTGAAATATAGTTGAAAGCGACGTAAATCATATTCACTCACTCACTAGTCTTAATTGTTAAACCTGCAAAACATGAACTAAAATACTGGAAAAAAAACAAATGATATTTGGTGGAGTTCAATATGGCTACCTGCCAGGTAATGCTCCCTATTCAAAGATCGGAATAGTTAATTCATACTGTTTTACAATAAGTGTTTTTTCCGTTTAGGACGCAGGTTCCCCATTGACCAGTCTCTGTAATATCAACGAGGATGGCTTCCCTGACAGTGACACCATCAGTCTAGGGGCGTACTCCATGCAGGTAATGTAAACTCAGATAGCTGTTCTAATAGTAATACTTATTACTGCACGACAGCCTGTGATACTGCAATGCAATATTAATTAACATTCATGTATATTTAAGCCATTGGAGGGTGGTGGGGCGGGGGGGGGGGGGATGCCCTACCCACTCTGAATAATGCAAGCCTGCAAGTGCCTCCTACATTTCCTATATTTTTGAGTCATTCCTATATTTTCCTATATTGAACTCAAAACCTCCTATATTTTCTATGCATGAATGCATGTAAAAATTATTTGTATATCTTCACTCTGCAAATCTGAAAACATTTAAATCTCTCTTTCTTGAACCAAGCAGCAGAATGGGTCTCCTCAATCGCCACCACTATGACTGCATTCAGTGGAAGTAATTTGAGTAAACACCAGAAAACTACCAAGTTTGGAACATACAATGTAGTAGTGACATATCTTGGACTACTTTGTTTCCTATATTTTCCTCTAATTTATTTAGAAAATTCCTAAATATTTATTTATTATATTTTGGCAAATTTCCTCTTATATTTTCACTGTGAGCCACTTGCAGGCCTGATAATGTTCTATTCTTTGTAAATGATCCACGTGTTTAGTAAATTTTTCCTCCTTTTCTCTCGCAAATATTCATTCCAGAAGAAATTTTGAGAAATAAAAATGACAATTCGATATTGAGTAAAGTATGCTTCTTTAACAATCCTGTACAGATTTGCAGCGGGACCTTTGTTAAACCATATTCACTTACTCACTCCCTAAAGAATGGTATTTTTTGGTTATCTAGCACTGACCTTTGCAAAGCGGCTCTAGTGGTCGTTAGACAAGATACGGGTATGAATGAGGGGGGAGGGGGGCAAAAAGAGTAAGAGACACAGGACCGATGGTTATTTATGTTAAAGGAGCATACTTGAAAGGCTGAACAATTTTTGTCTTGTGTGACATTCAGTTTTCCATATTCCAGGAAGGGGATTCTCCTGCTTTCGCTCAACCTAGTCCTGCCACAAAACGTTCGATGACCAAGTACATGACACTGGGTCCCAGCTCTGCTGGCAAATACTTATGAGAGCAGTTGTACCTTGGAGGAAATCTTACTTGTGGTAGGTTGTTCCCTTATTCTGCAGCATACTGGAAATGAATTGAGCTATGTCATCTAGAGTGACTATGAACATATTTTGAATTTTTTATTCAAGATCAGAAGAATTGCTTTAGATTAGTATTCTTTCATGAAATAATGTCTGGAAATTCTTTATGATCGATGACCAATTAGGGCTGTTCCATTTAAAAAGATATACCCCCAACGGAAGGGAAACTTTGTACACCCCAACAACCAATATATGCAAATTAATTATGTCTCCCCCAACTATGTTGGGGGGAGACATTTAGTGTTTGTGCTGTCTGTCTGTCTGTCAGTCTGGATGTCTGGATGGATGTCTGTCCGTCCCCTTGCCTTGTCTGCAAGATATCTTGAGAACTACTGGATGGAATTTCACCAAACTTGGATGGAAGCTTCATTGGGATAGCCCCTCATTTGATTAGGTTTTGGTGTATGTGCGTGCATTCATCCGTGTCCGGTGTCCGTCCGTCCGTCCATCTACTTGTACATGTATACAGGCCTTGTCTGCAAGATATCTTGAGAACTACTGGACGGAATTTCACCCCACTTGGATGGAAGCTTTAGTGGGATAGCCCCCTCATTTGATTAGATTTTGGTGTGTGTGCGTGTATTCATCCATGTCCGGTGTCCGTCCGTCCATCTACTTGTACATGTGTATACAGGGCTTGTCTGCAAGATATCTGGAGAACTACTGGATGGAATTTCACCAAACTTGGATGGAAGCTTCATTGGGATAGCCCCCTCATTTGATTAGGTTTTGGTGTATGTGGGTTCATTCATCCGTGTCCGATGTCCGTCCATCTACTTATACATGTATATACAGGGCTTGTCTGCAAGATATCTGGAGAACTACTAGATGGAATTTCACCAAACTTGGATGAAAGCTTCATTGGGATAGCCCCCTCATTTGACTAGGTTTTGGTTTGTGTGCATGCGTTCATCCGTGTCCGGTGTCCATCCGTCCGTCCATCTACTTGTACATGTATATACAGGCCTTGTCTGCAAGATATCTTGAGAACTACTGAACGGAATTTCACCACACTTGGATGGAAGCTTCAGTGGGATAGCCCCCCTCATTTGATTATGTTTTGGTGTGTGTGTGCGTGCATTCGTCCATGTCCGGTGTCTGTCCGTCCGTCCATCTACTTGTACATGTATATACAGGGCTTGTCTGCGAGATATCTGGAGAACTACTGGACAGAATTTCACCAAACTTGGATGGAAGCTTCATTGGGATAGCCCCCTCATTTGATTAGGTTTTGGTGTATGTGCGTGCATTTATCCGTGTCCGGTGTCCGTCTGTCCATCCATCTACTTGTACATGTACAGGCCTTGTCTGCAAGATATCTTGAGAACTACTGGACGGAATCTCACTCCCCTTGGATAGAAGCTATAGTGGGATAGCCCCCTCATTTGATTAGGGTTTGGTGTGTGTGCGTGCATTCATCCATGTCCGGTGTCCGTCCGTCCGTCTACTTGTACATGTATATACAGGGCTTGTCTGCAAGATATCTGGAGAACTACTGAACAGAATTTCACCAAACTTGGATGGAAGCTTCATTAGAATAGCCCCCTCATTTGACTAGGTTTTGGTGTGTGTGCCTGCATTCGTCCGGTGTCCGTCCGTCCGTCCATCTGCTTGTACATGTATATACAGGCTTTGTCTGCAAGATACCTTGAGAACTATTGGATGGAATTTCACCAAACTTGGATGGATCTTCATTGGGATAGCCCCCGCATTTGATCAGGTTTTAGTGTATGTGTGCATGCATTCATCCGTGTCCGATGTCCGTCCAACCGTTCATCTACTTGTACATACAATGAAAATCGCTTCTTTGTAATTAACATTTTTAGATACGCAGCTTTGTTTAAGATACTTATTGCTACATTCATTTTATAGCACTTTCCCTTAAATTATGTGCCCATTCAAGGCAAGGTGGGAGGTTGGGGGAGACGTATGTTTTTGCCCAAAAAAACAACCAGCATAGGCTTCATGCCGGAGCGGCAACTCAAGGGTCAAAGCGGAACCTCTAGTTCTCCTTGCCTCCACCAAGCACAGCAAATAAATGTCCAGTACAACCTGGGAGAGAAGCATTTTTTTTTTCATCATAGCAGCCCACCCACCCACATTTTTTATTTGGAAGGGAAAACGATTTTTCCTAAGGAACGATATCGGCCGGAAAACTGATTTAAGAGAAAATGGCAAATGCTTGGCTGTACACCATCAAAGTGGCGCTCTGGAGCGTAAAAACTGTAGTTTTATTCGGTTTCTACAGCCACAAGTCGTTTCTCCGCTATCCACAGAAGTGATACGGTAATGAGCTTTCGCCATAAAAGGATGTTTCCGAGACCCCGAGACGTATGTTAATGAACTTCTGCCATATATGGATGTTTCCGTAAGAGTTCAACTATATTTTCTCTCGGGAATACACCGGATTGAGGCGAAGATTGCCGATCTAACCCAAATTCATGTTACAGCTTGTAACTTCGGCTTTCCAACGATATGCGGCAACAACAACAACGCCAACGATCTAGACCTGGAAATGGTTGTTGTCAATGACTAAAACTTGCCGTTTTCAGCGGTTTTAGGTGAATAATGACACAGTTTAACAACATGAGTAATTAGGTATTAATTAAACTATTTTCAATGATTTTGTCAGCTAATAAATTTATTTATGTGAAAATTGGGCACATTATGGACGTAAAAAATACAAAATCTGATTTTCAATTTTTTCATTGTTCAGCCCCGATATGTCAACACGTGTCTCCCCTTAAAAAGGAATCCCTTTCCAAATAACAAAGTGCATATTGGTAAAAGAGGGCCCACCCATAGAAGCAATATTTTTACAGGCTTAAACAATCACCAAGAGAAGCAATTTATTACCTGGAGGGACCACCAAGAGATTTCTATTCTGGACAACCCCACCCACCAATATATATATATATTTTTTTCCCTTCCGTGGGGGATACATATTTTCAAATGGAACAGCCCTTACTGAATGTTGGATCTGACGCTACTATTTGAAAGATGCCCGATGAAACTTGTTTGATAAGGACATCAATAAATGTGTATTGCTTGCTATTTACTTTCAGTGAGATAGTAAATTTAATATGACTGGTGCTACAGATTTGTTTGGTTCAGTTAACCACTAAACTTGATAACCACACATATAGTCTTTCTCTCTCTCTTTCTCCAGTAAACTGACGGAACTGGCACTTCTGTTTTATGATGTGTTTCCATTGTCAAGCAATAATACATGTAGCCTGGCAAGGAAAGCTGAAGGAGCACGAACTTCAATTTTGTATGAATTTCAATTTTTTAGCAGTTTTGACAAACTCTATGACATTGTGTTGTAGGTCTGCCTGGTGAAGTGACCCAGTGCTGAGTCAGCTGTTGCAGGTCCAATGGGAGCTGACCCACGTTTGTACTGGTGCAGACACAAACCTTCACACAAACTCTGATTGGATGGATGTTCACACGAACTCTGATTGGATGGATGTTCACACAAATTCTGATTGGATGGCTGTTCACACAAACTCTGATTGGATGGATGTTCACACAACTCTGATTGGATTGATGTCCACACAAACTGATTGGATGGATGTTCACACAAATTCTGATTGGATGGATGTTCACACAAATTCTGATTGGATGGATGTTCACCCACTCTGATTGGATGGATGTTCAGCCAATTGTCTTACCAGCCAATGAGAATGATGGATTTCTTCCCAAAACAGTGTGATGTTTCCTCACGAAAAACTCCCATAAGGGGTTACATCAGTAAAACCTAAAATTAATTTCGTTAGTTCTGCACAAAGAACTGTGTTTCGTACAGAAAAAATACCGAGTTTTATGTTATTCATTCAGAAGTGCTCAGTCAAAAGATTTCTATCCAGATGCCAATAAAAATTTGAATAGATTTGGTTCGGGATCTTTTTGGTAGTGTGTTATACCCAACAACATTTTTTTAAGGCTGGCCCAATGGTTTGGGGGGGGATGGTAGGGTATATTTCTAACAATATACGGAAATTCCTCAAATCAAATATTCGAATTGTGCAGAACATGCAAATAATAATCAACTATTAGGAACTTCACCTCATCAACCTTCATGCCTTATCCAAATTAATCTGCAGAAAAATCCCTGAACTGTCTGATAGGAAGACATTTACCATCTTGAACTCGAAGATCTCAGCAAGACTACAACCATGGGAGAATTTTTAATTTATTCATGCACTTGTAATCCTATGAATGACCTAAACCATTTTGTTTCCCTTTGAATCTATTAACTGATTTTTTCAAAATATATTTTGATACCATTTCATCAATGCCATGATGTTCTATAAATTTAATCAGTCCAATATTTCTGGATTTGCATCATATATCCTGTGATTGAATTATTGGAATGTTTTATATATACAGTGTAGATGATCGACATGGGAGGATATGTCAAATAACAGAGATATGTGTACTTGGGGTATTTATGGTATAATGAATACAGTAATTCCCCTAATTCGATCACCGGAAGTGCAGTAAAAATCGCTTATATCTGGAAATATTGTTCATGGCACCAGCTACAAAGTGTCACATTAATGAAGAATGAGAATGTTACTTTTTGTCTGTGTTTGAATAACAGAGTTGAAAAGTGAACTTCCTGTGATTGAATTATTAGGGGAATTACCGTAATCTTATGATTGTGAGCTGAAATGACGAGAACTGAAACTGGATTGGCTCCATTATTGTAGAAATGCACAACAGATGTATCCACTTGGTTTTTCAATGTCCTGGATGGAGCTTGCAGTATTCTTCTGGAGACCAGCTCTTACTTCGTATGTCAAGTCAAGATATTCTAAAGTATACAAATAAGATCCACAGAATATCGAATGTCTCAATTGTTTGTTCTCTCAGGTAATTAAAATAACCAAGTTTAAATCTTGAGTACTTAAAAATCTGGGTGTGGATTTAGACAGATAACATTGTATTCGGCAAATGGAAGCCGTGTCTAAATGCTCTCCTCGCACTTTTGGAAAGATTTTCGACAAGGAGGGCTCTTTCCATTTCTTGTTTCGTGAAACGTACTGCCCAATTTTTCCAGTCATGGACAGTGTTACTCTTTAGCTCTCCTCGCACTTTCGGAAAGGTTTTCGATGAGGAGGGCTTACTAACTGTATAAGAGTCGTCTCGTGTTTTGGGAAGCTTGCTGCTTCTAATTGTATTTTTCCCCCCATGTTGGGGAAGTGGGGTTAACATTTTCAGATGGTGCCATTATTAATATTTCGAAGATGTGTCTATGATTTTCTATGTACATATTTCAAACCTAAAGGAACAAAATTATGCAACTTTGATTCCTTTGTTACTGCTTCATTGGATGTAGGCTAAGTTGATGTCATTAGTGCTCCTCTGTTTGTTGTGATTGCGATTCCTGCTGCCATAGTTTTTCGGTATTCACTTGTTGGCAAGATGCTTCCTTGTGTAATATGTATGTGCATTGTCTGAAATAGCGATCAGACCTATTAAGGCCTATATATTACACAATACACATTGTTATATGCAGACAGGCTTTTGTTTTTTCTTTCTCTCTTGACCCAGAAATATGGACCTTATGTCTGATCACACTATTCAAAATTGTTTCTCTGACATCCTGTATATGGTCTCGGTCACTCTATCAATATTCGATCACTTTCATATTTTGGGTTTAACTATACTAACTGATTCAACCACCCTTTGTTTTTAAGAGGATTCGTCTTCCAATAAATGTAATAAATCCAAGATTTTTACAATTGAGTCACTTCCTGTGATTCAAGTATTGGTACATTATTGTACAAACCTTGTCTTTGGCTCCAGTGTGTCCCGAACTAGAATTTTGTGTGTTACTATCTGTATCAAAGATGTGCCAGTATGTATGTACCTGTAAATATGAGGGATTATTCGATGATCTATTGACTTAAAACACTGGATTTAAGGAAATGTAGTCTATTGGGAATAAACTCAATAACAATGCCTCACTGAATGCCAGTTTGTGGTCCATGGTCTCTGGGTCATTCTAACTCATTTCGCTGTATGCTCACATATGGGGAACTATATTTTAACCAGTGATATCTGGCATATTTCTAACCTGATGGTCAAAATATTCAGGTAAGCAGTTTGACCCTTCCTTTAAATGGCAGGGTAACATGAAGCAATTTTACCTCATTTTTGGCCCTATCACCAGTTGAAAATATATAGCGCCGTTAGGCTTCGGGGAATTAAAATGGGGTGTCACCATGCCAAGGTCATGGAAAGAATTAAAGGCATCAGCTTGTCGTTAGAGGCGATTAACTTGGGCACGCCCCATGGGGCTTCCGGGGATTGACCTGGGATGTTGTTGTGCACACCACAGGTCATGATAAGAATAGGCCTCGGCTCCTCAGAGAGCTTGTCGTAAGAGGTGACTGAGGCACCCATGGGGTTCCCGGGTGTGAAAAGGAATAGGACCCCACCCATGTGGTTCCCGGGTGTGAAAAGGAATAGGACCCAACGTCGTGATATGACTGGAATATAGTTGAAAGTGACGTTAAATCATATTCACTCACTTGACTTGGGCACCATGGGGTTTCCGGGTGTAAAAAGGAACAGGATCCCATGGATGGGGTCCCGGGTGTGAAAAGAAATAGGACTTGAACATTGTGATATGACTGAAGTATTGTTGAAAGCGATGTTAAGTCATATTCACTCCCTATTTCCCGGTACATAAGCAC
Source organism: Hanleya hanleyi (assembly GCA_036873755.1). Classification (NCBI taxonomy): domain Eukaryota; kingdom Metazoa; phylum Mollusca; class Polyplacophora; order Lepidopleurida; family Hanleyidae; genus Hanleya; species Hanleya hanleyi. Next base: position 115 of record JAVTVY010024856.1, on the reverse strand, counting down.
AGAGAGAAATGAGATTGAACATCCCAGAGATTGCCACCGCAGACCAGCCAGTAGTATGTCAATTGCTATTTCGTTAATGCGAGAAGGGCCGATTGTTGTGGAAGGACAATTATAG
>JAVTVY010024852.1:0-96128 GCA_036873755.1 Hanleya hanleyi | reverse complement strand
GAAGGTCAATACGATACCCCCAAGGAGTTCATGGGTGGCCTGAGAAGTCTGATGCATTATAAGTCTCTACGAGACGTCACGAATACTTCAAAACCCATAAAATCTTTTCCCTTCAAAATCATGTGGACTTCGATTACAACGCACACAACGACAAGGCCAATCTCACGCTCAGCCCCAACGTGAGTGTCGAACTCAGTCCTACCCTACAGCAAATGCTGGGTCTCCATCTACGGGGGTACGCTGGTCCCACCGGCGAGAGAGCCCACATCCCGATGGACATGCGTGGTGGTATGTATGGCCTGTACATCTACTCGGACGTGGTCGATGCACACATTGTCGGCGACAGCAACGTACCTCTACTGCGCGTCTGCCCGGTGAAAGGCACGTATGGAGCTCAAGTTACCCACAGTTTCAGGCATATCGTGTATCTACCGGTCAGTCAGACCGATATTAGCTCCATCGTCATCGATATAAGAGACGACACCGGTCAACCGATCGCATTCGAGCGTGGGAAAGTGGTGCTGACACTTCATTTCCGTCAAGTCCGAGCGGTTCACTTTGCATAATGAAGGTGCCTTATGAGTGTGATGCACGCAGCTATATGGACTATTATACCCAACAGGCCGGGGGTAGCTTTCCGGTCTTTGCAGGTACACGGATGCAACGAGGACATGGGCTGGGGAACATACTCGGGAGCATCGTCAAAACGTTCCTCCCCTTGGTGACGCGTGGGGTCAAAGCGATCGGCAAACAAGCGGTACGCAGTGGACTGCAAGTCGCGGGTGATGTCTTGGGCGGTGCGGCACCCAAAGAAGCACTGAAACGCCGAGCCAAAGAAGCAGGAGGCGTCTTGGTCGCCAAAGCACAACGCACCGTAGGGAATAAAAGACCTGCACCACCGAGACCACGCACCAGTCGACGACCGACCCAGCGACGACGCACATCGAAGACCCAGGATATCTTTTCTTAAAGATGGCTTTCATCCACGCCGAGTCGTGTCCTTCTACCAACAGTGAATTTGATTTATGGACCGTCCCACCTACTCAGACCAGTGCCGAAGAGGGTCAATGGGTGGAACATCTGCCCCTTTCCAGCATTACAGCCACAGGCCCCATTGAATTCACAATCACCAACGCAGATACGACCTACCTGGATTTAGCCCATACGTACCTATATGTGAAAGCTAAAATCACCAATAAAGATGGGTCTGTCCTCAAAGCAGATGCACCCGTGGGTCCAGTGAATCTCTGGCTTCATTCGCTATTCCAGCAAGTGGATATAGCCCTCAGTGATAAACTGGTGAGCGCCTCAACGAACACGTACCCGTACCGAGCCTACATCGAGCCACTGTTATCCTACGGGCGTGACGCTAAAAAGTCGTATTTGACAGCCCCGTTGTTCTACCGAGATACCCCAGGCAACATGGAAGCGAGTCCTGATTATGCCGGCTACACGGAGAGAGTGGATTTCACAGCAGAGAGTCAATCGGTCGATATGATGGGACGTCTGCATGCGGACTTATTCATGCAGGACCGATACCTCTTGAATGGAGTACCTGTCAAAATACGACTAGTGCGCGCAACGCCTGCGTTTGCCTTGATGGCCCCGAATGAGGACCTCGAGTATAACATTGTCATCCAAGAGGCAAGTCTGTTTGTACGCAAAGTGAAACCGAGCCCAGGTGTACAGTTGGGGCACATCAGAGCCTTGGAGAAAAAACCAGCCCAGTACCCGATTCGACGAGTACAGACCAAGGTCTTTTCCGTCCCTAAAGGGAATATGATTGTCAATCAAGAAAACCTGTTCCTGGGGGATTTGCCCAAGCGTTTAACCCTAGCTTGTGTGGAGAACGTCAGTTATAATGGGACACTCGCGAGGAATCCGTTCAACCTAAAAGCGTTCAACATCAATTTCGTGGCCCTGCATGTGGATGGTCAACAGGTACCGGCACGCCCCTTACAACCTAACTTTGGAACGGACAATTACATCCGGAGCTATCTGAACCTCTTCACAGCAACTGGCCAAATCAACCAAGACGAGGGAAATATGATCAGTCGAGACGATTTCGGCAAAGGATACACATTGTTCTGTTTCGATCTGACCCCCACCTTAGACAACGATCATCAACTGAGTCTCGTCAAGAACGGCAACTTACGCTTGGAACTGCATTTCGGGACACCTTTACCAAAAACCATCAATGTGATTTGCTACGCTGAGTTTGACAACATTATTCAAATCGATAGAAGCCGTAACGTCCTGTGTGATTTTGCCACCTAACATGGATACAGACCAGATACGCACCGTGTTGGAGAATGACCCAGGGACACGCATGGTATTTCAAGGAGTGTTCGTCCGAGACGTGTTCCCATTAGACCGTGTGTATCCCGCTGCTTACGTCCTGAATACAGACCCGATGGATCGACCCGGTCAACACTGGGTGGCCGTGTACTTGACAGAAGAGCGGGGCGAATACTTTGACCCGTACGGCCTACCACCCCTCCATCCCGATTTAACAGACTTCATGGATCAAGGCACAGAGACGTGGTGTTGGAATACCAAAACGTTGCAAAGCTTGACCAGTAGTGTGTGCAGACAATATTGCTTGTTTTACCTGTACCATCGATGTCGGGGACATTCCATGCAGACGATCGTCCACATGTTTGACGAGTACCCCAAGGCCGAGGACCGAGATGTACTCGTATATGACTGGGCTGCCGCTCATTTCAATGTACAAGTCCCGTTCTGGGCTTAAATGTTTTCACGTAAAGCCCCCCTGTTCCGGGCTTCAGTTTTTTCACGTGGTTGTTCTCACGTTGTTGATGTTCACTGAATAAAAAAAAATGAGATCTCAAAACTCTGTCTTGCGTGTTTTCTGTGTGAGCATGAATGCATGAAGGCTATAACAGACATTTGGAGAGTCAGCCCATGAATGGGTTGAGAAACTGGCCAATCAGTGGCCTAGGATGGAATCAAATGTAACCCATCAATGCCCAGAAAACAACGCAAGAGCACTGCAGTAAAATAGAGAGCCCATGAAATCAGCTCACAGACCAAGTGCATGGTTTGGTCTAGGTTAAGAGTGGGCATTCCAACATTTGACGAGAAGTTACAAGTTACAAGAGCAACAGGTGGCGTGAAGTGGGGTACGAGGTGTGGGTAAAGACCAGGAAGACGGCGAGTGGAGACTCGTCCAACACCTATAGATTAAGTTTAATATATTTATTAAGTTTCTTCGTGCCAATACGGTTCTGTGGAAAACTGAGCGCTCCCCACTGGAAATTGCACATAGGGAAATAGATGGTAATATTGTCGGAGACCCTCCTTTATACATGTATGCTTCGGAAGAATGGATAAGCCCTAGGCTAAGGAAAAATTGGAACTCTTCTGTGTTCGGAGGTAGTTTTAGTGCAACCCGAAGTGACGTCACACACACACACACTTGCGCAGAACCCGCACCACCCAACCACAACCATGGACCCATATGAGGTTAAGTACCCCAAACACACTCCCATGTGTATATTTCTATACTACGGCCAGACTGCACATGCGCAGACTCTTGAACACGGACAAACCATGAGTCCAGTCGGATGCTCCTTCGCGAGAGCTGCAAAATAAAACCTCATACGACTCCATCGGACCCATAATAGACAACCTAGACCCGAAAATGTCTATTTCCATACCCTTTTCCCACAATTCCCGGTCTGCGCATGCGCAGAATGTTAAACACGGAACAGACACTAGTCCAGGCGGATGCCCCTTCACAAGAGCTTCACATGGATACCTCACTCAACTCCATCGACCCATTAGGGGCTCCTCTAGACCCCAAAACGCCCATGTCCATACATTTTGTCTACTGCGCATGCGCAGAATGACGTCAGTCTCACGTGATACTAGACCAGGCGGATGCCCCCTCACGTATCCTTTACAACGATACCTCACTCAACTCCATCGGACGATTAGTGGCTCCCCTAGACCCTGAAACGTCTATTTCCATACCCATTTCCCACAATTCCCTGTTTGCGCATGCGCAGAATGGTAACAATGACCGCGACACTAGTCCAGTCAAATGCCCCTTCACATAAGCTTCACTTTGATACCTCATACAACTCCATCGGCCCATGAGTGGCTCCTCTGGATCCCAAAACGTCTAGCGGGACCCATACAGGGTCCAGTTTTCGACACTAGGTGATCACATCCCGACGAAATGGCCAGTTTTCGACACCGGATGTGCCGCCATCTTGAACATACGTGCCGCCATCTTGGATATGTCCCATAATGCACCGGGTCAAAATACTCGCTTCTGATTGGTTGAGAGCTCTGTGACGGATTGGAAATACTCGCTTCTGATTGGACGAGAGCTCCGCATTGCATCTGCGCATGCGCAGAATGATATTCCTACCGCACACCCAACCCCTCAGATGCCCCTTCACATAGGCTTCACATTGATACCTCATACAACTCCAATGGATCATTAGTGGCTCCCCTAGCTCCAAAACGTCTATTTTCATACGCTTTGGCCACCGCGCATGCGCAGAATGCCGATATTTCAACCGCACACCCAGCCCATCAGATGCCCCTTCATGAATGCTTCACTTTGTTACCTCACTCGACCCCATCGGACCATTAGTGGCTCCCCTAGCTCCAAAACGTCTATTTCCATACCCTTGGGCCACCGCGCATGCGCAGAATGACGCTATTTCAACCCCGCATCCAGCCCAACCGATGCCCCCTCACATAAGCTTCACAATGATACCTCACTCGACCCAATCGGACCATGCAGCGTATTTGAATTCTGGGGACTACTTTTTCTCCGCGGAGGCGACCGCATCACCGCCAGACATGACCGCATCACCGCGGAGGAATACAAAGGTCAAAGGTTAACCGAACTATAGTCGTCAACACTTGTCACACAGCCAAGGCTGTAGACTGGATCCAGCCCCTGTTTCATAATGTATTTTAAACGGGAAACAAGAGGAAGTAACTCTGCCTATTAAGAAATGCTTGAAACAGGGACTGGACGGAACGTCACAAGGGAGCTTACTTTGCAAGAAAAAATGCACAATATACTGTTCATTTTTTGTCACCAATGAAAACTCCGTATTCTGACCCCGCCCCCAACTCAAAGGATTTGATTGGTTCGTTCATATACGCACGCTGGAAGCAATGCGTTCATGTGACGTCAACAATCAGAATGACGTTACTACCATGACCTCAACAATGGGAATGACGTTACTGCCGAGACGTCACAGTATGGCGTTAGAATGAAATCGATACAAATGTTGCGACCAAAGGTAAAAACATGTCAATCGTCCAGACTAACCACGCCTCCAGATGGAATCTTTACACGACGAAACCCATCAAATCGTCCAGTCTATATTTTAAAAATAATTTTTTCATTTTTTTTTTCATTCTATTTATTTATTTATCAAACGTATATATTTATTAAAGATCATTTTATTATTATTAAATAGTACATATGAAATAGAGACTCATCCAGTCTACCAAGGCTGATGCAATCCAGAACATGTCAGTACATGCTACAGGTCAAGTGCACTCAATGACCTCTCCGCCACAAATCCGGCACAACAAGTTTAAGTGCAAAGGGGTCAATGGAACCTTTTCGGGTTGTATACTACTACTGTTAACTGACCAGCATTGTAATATAATGGCGCTATAGAGATGTCAATTCCGAATCAACGAAATAAGCGCCGTTCATAACTTGAAATCGGTGAATAAGGGACCGTCTCACAACTAATACAACAGGTGTAAACCGACTTTAAGGAAGATTGGTCAATCCATGGCATTGTCAAAAAAAATATAAAAATGAATCAATGACAATATCCTTGTAACCGGAACTATGTACGTGAATCATTCCAAACCTTGGTGAACAAATCATTTTCTCGATATTACATCATAATATTCAATAATTTCAGACATATTTGTTACTCCAATATACAATTGTTTATCACTGAGCGAGGTTTCTACGAGTTCAATAACTGGATGTCCCTTTATTAACACTATCTGGTCTGGAAGATGTGGGGCGTATCGCAGGTGAGGGGTGGGGTTGGGGGAGGGGAGGGAGTCAACCCATATATTTTCGCTATCCATAAGGCTATAGAGCGCTGCAACATAACACACGGTATCTTTTGTTCAAGCTCTACCCGAAAGAGTAACAAAGTTTAAGATGAACGATATGATGACGTCGAGTAACGTCATCTCGGCAGCCATTTGTCGACTATTTTTGGGGCCGATTTTTCGAAATTTTAATTTTCCGATTTCTCTTTCATAAACTACCAAATAAAGTAGAGAATAACTACTTTTGCCCAAATAAAATACTTTCTAATCCTTTTAGGCCAGAAAAATTCGAAGAAATGGATAGAACTGGCTGAAAAAAAACACGAATTTCTGAGATACCACACGGCCGCCTTTTGAATCTACCCATGATCCTCTGCTCGGCACAGGCCTAAAATGACCCCAATATGATAAGCTTTAAAGTCACGAAGTTCCCGCTGCCTCTGTTTTGTCGTTTTGGAGCAGTACAGGAAAGTTCACTAGCCCACGCTCCATGATTGTCAGACATCGTATCCTAAAATGTTCCAAAAAATAATTAAATTGAGATTACAATGCAATTTTGTAGGCTCGCTCCAAGATAAATATACTTCAGAACATTTTCGACGCTAGATCAGCGTCTCATTTGTGCCTAGACTGGAACAGTTAAAAATTCGCTCACAGGGCGGGGAGAATTAAGGCAACATTGAAATCTTCTCCAGGGCTTCACCGGCCTATGGATGATTAGCAGACCCCTCAAGCCAATAAAAATTCCATTCTCAGTGCCTGTAACGGCCGCTAGATGGCGTGATCCGCAAATGACCAAAATGATTCGCAACTGCCCGCGCTAGTGCACTGAAGCGGAGGTTATTTTCTCATCGATTGACAAGTCCGATTGAAGATTTTTTCACATACAATTATAGACGACAGATTTCCCTAGAATATAAGACCAGCAGTCGCTCTCACCTCGTAAAAGTACGAGCGCTAGCAGTCTGGATGTGAAAAGTGATTCGGAACTCCCCCAAACACTGTATCACAGATTGCTCTGAAAGGAGATTGGCTTGAACGACGTTTCAAATATTTTCCCGTGTTTCCTCTGAGAACATGTAAATCGAAGAAATATTCTCCCCATAATAACTAACTACACACAGCCAGAAAACAGGTGATAACTATTCACCCGGAAAAGGTGATGAGTTAGAGCCATCACCTTTTTTATATTCACCTTTAAAACTGATGGCCATCACCTCTGAAGAGTGATGAGAATTGATTGTAAATTCAGGTCATCGTCTTTTAAGAGTGATGAGGCAGTATCATCACCCTTAAAGCTGATGATGACCGTCACATTTAAAGGTGATGGCTCTAACCCATCACCTTTTAAAGGTGATGGCCAGGCCTGATCACCATTAAAGGGTGATGGGCTATCACCTTTTTTTCTGGCTGTGCATGTTCCATCAACTCAGGTTTGTGGCCGCTCAGCTCGAATGATACCCATAGTACACTGGGACGATCTGAGTGTAGAATATTGACAGCCCAAATGGATCACAAACTCATCAAGGTAATCTGACAGATAGGATCGAGTTTATAACTAATACCCGGTTCTCATGTGATTAGCCTGAAATCGGGAGCTACTATATCTAACCTCTCCACTGCGTTGTGATTATAGTTATGGCATGAAATTGAAATATCATGAGGGAAGGGTCTTAATCGAGTCATTCAAACATGCATTTAGACACGAAGGACCCCTTGGACCAAAAAGGCTTTCCGGCAGTGGAGATATGATATTCCAAGAAAGGATCTAGACTTAGGCCATTGCCACTTGATTGGTTGTTTAGCATAACCTTGATTTTTTAAATACGCATGCTAGATGCTATAATTATTCATTATTAATTATTAAATTGCAAACCAATTGTATACAAATATGAAGAAAATGAGTAAGTTTGCAAATGTAAATCCCTCAGCTATTTTAATAATTTGCCTTCAAAATATAGATGAGGGCTGGTCATGCTAAACAACCAATCAAGTGACAATGGCCTTACACAAGGCTATTTAACGAGAAAAAGAAATATAACACGTTCGTTTGGTTGAATGTATACTATTTAATGAAGATAAAACTCAGAGGGGGTAGAAATGCTCTGCAAGTAAGGGACTTGAGTCATCAAAAATGGAATTTCTGTACGGTGTAAACGTTGGACAGAACTACCGTTAGGGCCATCTGATCCAGGTTGTAAAGATGTCAGGTTTACCAGCACTCATGATCACCGTGTAGGTAGTGTTCCTTGGGAAATATAGAAAGATGTAACAAATCAGGACAAATAATCAACTTAAGTTTAATAAAAAACAAGGAGCGATCCATAAACTAACCGCTTCAGGCTGTCGAACACTTGTTATGACAACACGGGGATCAGTTTTCAAGAGGTTGGTACATGTAAACAGGTTAGGGCGATCCCGTTCTCTAAAATGGAGGTAAAAAGGGTCGTTTTTGTCTAATAACTTTTGATTCCTAATTAACCAATGCTTCAGAACTTCTAGCGCATTAATTTATCTATTGTTCCATGTCCTAAAATTAATTTGCCATTTGAAGAACCAGTCAATGTTGTTTAAACAGCACAACAGACGTTTGTCCTATTATTATGCAAATTAGATAGATGACAATTAATGTTTTACTACCATTTGATGCAGATATGTGTCTGTGTGTGCCTCAAGAGAATTTTGCTGAATTCATTATGTGAACTGATTTATTGAGCAAAAACGACCCCTTTAACCCTATTTTGGGAGCGGGATTGCCCTAACCTGATAAAATCATTTTTTCCCCAGATGAACGATGTCGGCAAAGTCAGTTTTGTGTGATATTTTCACCTCCTATTATCCCACGTGTGATAGTTTTTTATTCTTCTGTTTTAATTTTATTTTTCTACTGCTAGTGTCTTCAACAAAAAGTAGATGTTCATAGAAACACCATTGTATTCAATTATAAAACAGCTGATTAGTCATGTCAGATATTGGTCATGTCAGACATTGGTCATGTCAGACACTGTTCATGTCAGACACTGGTCATGTCAGACACTGGTCATGTCAGACATTGGTCATGTCAGACACTGGTCATGTCAGACATTGGTCATGTCAGACACTGGTCATGTCAGACATTGGTCATGTCAGACACTGGTCATGTCAGACATTGGTCATGCCAGACATTGGTCATGTCAGACACTGGTCATGTCAGACATTGGTCAAGTCAGACATTGGTCATGTCAGACACTGGTCATGTCAGACATTGGTCATGTCAGACACTGGTCATGTCAGACACTGGTCATGTCAGACATTGGTCATGTCAGACACTGGTCATGTCATACAATGGTCATGTCAGATATTTTTCGATATTTTCATTGTCATTGGAAGAACAATCCAGCCATCACATAGTTACTGTAAAGGGCAATTACGGGCTTGCACAAAATTCAAGTTACTTCGTCAACGAAAGATCTGCGCCGATAGCACCGGCAGATACATTGAGACGTGACTCACAGCGATTCGTTCACCCACTATCTTCCCTATCTCTTCAGCACGGGCCGGGTTATTTTACTATTGATAACTGGTGTAAATACAATAACATGGATGGAATTATCCAGTTCCAAGAAAGGACCATTACGATTACATTCATGATAATTTTTGCAACTTCAGGTCGAGGACGGTCCAGTTATTGATCAAATATTGATCAAAGAGATTTTCTAGGCTGAACATATAGGAAAGAGACTGAAAGAACGAACCGCCTTGAGCCACGCATCAATGCACCCGTCGATCATTTCGGCGCAGCTCTATTGAAAGGATTAACTCGAATTTTGTGCAAATCCGATACTACCCAATCTAATTAAAATTAAATCCTATCTGCTCCCCCATTTGGATATGTCGCTCAACCAATCCCGAAAGCTCTCCATAGTGATTTGAAGGGAACATATATGGTAAGTGCTTTCTGGTTGGCTCAGCCGAATCACACGCCAAGTTGTCGGGGAATCTTCTGATGTTGCCGCCCTCCCGTCAGGTTGGCACCATAATGCGGGGTAGAATTGTGGACTGGTCCTCGACGTAAACCTTGGAATAAAACAGAGACCACGACCCTATCCCCCCTACCCGGCTGCAAGTAAAGTAGTTAAAATGCGGCCGTGATGTCATAAGACTGAACACCAAATTCAATTGAAATAGGTAAGATCCTACATAGCGACATATAGGATTGGGGAGCATTGATAGGATATTAATTTATTAAGATTGGATACTAACTTGTTCATAACCGGATCAGTGGACATGACGGTGAAGAGAGAGTCTTTGCTCAAACCCGCCTGGCCAACTTTCTCTACTGCTTTAATTCCTGGAGTTCTGAAAACCGAACATATAGAGCGCCTTAGATGGTCAGTATGAAGTAACCATGCAGAATGAATATGGAACCTCTCCATCCCCAAACTTAAGAGTCCCCCACCAATGGGCAGTATGGCTCTCCAGGATGTTTCTCATGAATACTCATTACCACCTCATGAATACTCATTACCACCTCATGAATACTCATTACCACCTCATGAATACTCATTACCGCCTCATGAATACTCATTACCGCCTCATGAATATTAATATTCCCACGAAGTAGGCTCTCGTTTGCAAAATTTCCGGAGACACCGGTCGACTACCGCGAAACCGGAAACCGGCAAAACCGGAACAAAACATTCTGCGCAAAACCAATGCGCACTGAGCTTAAGCCATGCTAAAATGGCGGCCCGCATGGATTTCGTCAACAAGCACGATGCGAGTGTGAAAACTGAGTTTCTCCATCGATTGTACACAGGAAATAATCAATTATTTCTTCGATAAATAATAAAAATAAGTCCATTAGATTGATTTTAAACCTCCTGCGACCATGGAAATGGTCAGTCTTAGGTCAAGGTACACACTTAAATCATATCAAACCCTAGTTCGTAGGTCCTGTGACGTTAGTCACACTACTCATGTTTCCATAATGCCAAGGTTACTAATAGTTTATGAAAGAATTGACGAAGGCCGACGACCGTCTTCAAAACATACCCAGAACGAATCAACATCAGAAAAGTTATCGTGACATTATGTCAGAAATTGTTTTCATGAGAAGCCAATAAGTAAGATTCATGAATGGGGGGAGGAGGGGTGGAGGGGTGGGACTAAGTAAATGACAAATTATGTTTATATTTGATTTGGGGTGCGAGGCTAAGTTTGAACTGTATATAATTTACTGCATGGCGTGGTTTGGTCAACATCCCCATAATCTTGGAACCAGATGTATGTGTCTTCAAACACTATAAATCTGGCATTATTGTGTTGATTATTAAGTCTCAAAGGGTATGTGTCTATCGCATATGAAAACAAGTTTGCACGAATGCCTTCTCATTAGCCTATGCTTGAGTGTGGACAATCGGCATAGAGGTACTTGTTGTGTACTAATTTACCGCTGGGACGTCTTTCATACTTCGTCAAACCTGATACTGACTCGTTATGAAAGACATCCCAGCGGTAAATTAATACATAAGAAATACCGTTACGAAGGTTTTAAATTCAATTTTAACCAGATAATATTTTGAATGGACAAATAAATCAACAGAGCTGCCTCTCGCAACGGTTTTCGTCTTGGTGTGGATGTTACGTTCACCTTCTGCAACAAAATCAGTGTTGCCCAGCTTACACGTGGAGCAGTCTTTAACCTATTTATATTTGCAAGCAAGCGAGTGTATGAAAGGTATATATGTTCAAGTGTCTATCTCCTTTCTGGAACAGCGAAGAAATATTCGAGGAAATGTATCGTGCTGACCATGGGTACACTGAAAAAAAAATCCTTAAAATTTAAGGAATATTCCCCGACTATTACACCAGCAGAATATTCCTTAAAATTCAATAAGGAATATTCCGCAGCATGTTTAGAAAATTCCTTAACATGGTAAGGAATATTCCCTAGTTTATGTTGAGAAATATTCTCCTTAAATTTTTAAGGAATTTTTTTTTCTGTGTACGGATGATGAGCTTTGTCTGAAAAGATCGGACCATTTGTGGGAAAATATCCGTAAGAAATTAAATTAAAGTATAAAAGTGTTTCAAACCATTAAAGGGTTTTTTGTGGCGTAGCAAATACTGCTGCTGTCTTCATCTTTGCTCTAAAAATAACATCTATTTGCACACGACACGCAATACATTGAAGATTAGAATGAATAGCCAATACTGCCTCATGAATATTAAATTCTGCTATAATGCCACGGTTACTACTAATATCCCTGAATGATGTTGTTCATCCAACATCATAGCTTATTTCTTAAACATGAAGTTATTCATGAACACTAGAAATAACAATGACATTTAACAATGAATAAATAATAATAATTTAGTCACGAACCTTCTGTTATCGAAAGGAGGTGGAGTCGTCCAGTGATCATAATTTGTTTCCAAAACAAACCACCTGCGATAGAGAGAAATATGATGGATAGTGTGTGAAAAATACACGGGGAGCAGGTCATTTTAAGAAAACAACGTAAATTAAGAGATTTAGGTATTATCAAAATCATAACTTTTTTACAAAAAAGATCAAAATGTAAAGAAGAAATATATCGTGGAACGATCGTAGCAAACTACAGAAATCCGAACCAATTTCACCAAAAGTATATCATGTTTCCGAAATTTTATCATAACTCCTTTCCGAAAATTCAATATGTAATGAAAAAATAGATGGTGGATCGCTTTGAGCAAATTATCAAAATCCGAGCTCATTTCAGTAAATTATGCCATAATTTATTTTCAAAACAACTTAAATAGAGAAATATCTGATGTATAATTATAAACAAAATCATAACATTTTTCCTAATTTCTGTAAATTATATAATAACATATTTACCAAAAATCAATATGTAATGGACTAATATATGGTGGATCGTTCTGAGCAAAACATTAAAATCCGAGCTAATTTCAGTAAAATATATAAAAAAAAATTCCAAGACAAACATTCAAGTTAAATGGAGAACTATATGATGAATAAGTATGAACAAAATCATAAAATCGGTTTTAATCTCTTTAAATGTTATCATAACTTCTTTGCAAAAAACATATTTTGTCGTGAGCAAAATATAAAAACTCAATCTAATTTTATTAAATTATATCGTAATTTGTTTCCGAAACAAACAACCCTATTTCTTCGTCAGATTTGGCCGTTTTTCCTTCTTCAAGGGACAGGAAAGTATTTAATTGTACATATAGTAATCATTTTGTAACACACTGAACAGTTTTTGTTTCATGAAAAATTCGTTCACAAAAATCAGACAAAACTAGCCAGAAAATGATGCCTTCCAGGGATAGAATAGAATAGAATAGAATAGAATAGAATAGTTTATTCAGCTGATCACAGCGCCCTCTAGAGGCATACAATCACAGTCTCCCCCCCCCCCCCCCCCGTCATTGACATTGATTATTCCCGGAAACAACAATTCATTTAACAATGTTAATAACATACGGAAACAGGGTGAATAAGTGTCTTCTGGCCATAATTTCAGTTCACATGCGGGAAGCGATCGCCCGAGATGGCTCAAATCCACTCTCCTATTGACGACCGCTACCTGCAGTGGTCCGAAATCTCACCAAGCCCGGTCAGGCCGCCAGGTTGAGTGGAAAATCGGGTCCATTCTCGACCTCCACCTGATAACTAGCCCAGCCAAGTGGGGGTGACCAGGAGACACTTACAATAGAAACCTTAATGCATGGATGAAAATGATCCATAATGAATATATGATAAACTGTTTCATGAAAAAACTCTAGCTGGCTACTGCCGCAAATCCAAAATTTCAGCAATTAATTTTGCTACATTAAAACAAATGGACTCATTTTCACACGTCATTAACCAAATGAATTTCTCATCCACAGATAGACTATTAAAGTGAACAGATGAGCCCTTAGCCAGTGTCAACAACTCAACTCGCTGATTATTAAATTGAGGGCATTCTAATAGAACATGTATTTCGTCTTCAATACTTGGACAGAAGTCGCAAGTCCGATCAAGAACTGAAATACCTGTGTATCTCCCCTTTTCTATATTTAGTTTGTGAGCACTTAATCTAAACTTGGCTAGCGCCTGACGATATTTGAATACTTGTATATTTAGCAAATATGGCTCCATGCAAAAAATATTTTTGAATAATTGATAAGTGCGTAGTTTATTTCCAGAGTTTAATAAGTGAAAATCTTGCCTATTCCTCAAACTAGAGTTTTGGAAATTAATTATATGTGTTCTTTTTTTCCATTCATCTGAATATGTATTAAAAATAGCATGATGTAACTTCTTGACTGCAGAGTTAAGGGACCCACAGTAAGTTCTTGGGGATAAATGACTTAGTTTAAGTTGACCAAGTAGAGTTTCTAAACCAGTATACCAGTATGCCTTCGTCATATAGCTGGCGAGACAGTAAATATGCCTCTTTTGCCAAACTATTGTCATCTAGGTTTGTCAAATGTGTACAATATTTATACATTGTGATTAAAAGATCCATTGTTATTGGAGTTCGACCCAGATCTCCTCTAGTTGCGTCATTGCTAGTTTTAGAGTGTACGCCAAGGGCATACTTGCAGAACTTAAGGTGTAATTTTTCAGCAGGCATATTTTCTAACTGTTTAAAAAGATATGATAAGCCTTTAGATTGGCAACTTTTGCTATTGACGGATGATCCCCAAATTTCTCCACCATACAAAAGGATATTTTTAACAGTGTGGTCAAAGATATGAAATAATGTTGACACACTTGTTGGTTGCCATTAAGAGATTTTATTAAGTGAAAAAAAGCTTTTAGTCCCTTAGAATATAAATCGTCTTTCGCTTGTGAAAATGACCCAGATTGTTGAAAGGTCAAACCTAAATAAGTGTATGTTTGGGTTTGCTCTAGTGGTTCTCCATTTAAGGTAATTTCTGTTTTAATTGTTTTACCCGATTTAGTAAATACCATCACTTTTGACTTGAGTTTATTAATTGAAAGTTGCCATTTATTTGAATAATCAAACAGATTATTAACACAGTTTTGGAGGCCTTCAGCAGACTCAGATAACAGTATCAGATCATCTGCATACAATAAACAAGATATACTGCTGGTATGTAGAGTTACAGGCTGACATAAAATATCAAATATAGACGGAAGGTCATGTAAATAAATCTTAAACAGATTAGGGCTTAATGTATCACCCTGTCGGACCCCTCTTTGTGATGGGAATGGTGCAGTCAATTTATCACCAACCTTTACATGAAGCTGTATATCATTGTACATATTTTGTATTATTTTAGATAATAGTCCATTCAAACCCACAGAATGGAATTTAAATAAAAGAGTATTGTGGGGTACACTATCAAACGCTTTAGCAAAATCAGAGCCGCCATATTGGATGTTCCGGTTGAACTTGGCTCAATCGTATAATGTGATAAGTTTCCGCTCCATATTTAGGATGGGTGGGAGAGAGGACAGCATCATCCCCACCCCCAATCGCCCCGAGCTGCGATACAGACCCAAGTCGGTCAAGTCAGATATGGTTATCGGGGTGGTATCGGTGGAGGCGGACACGAGGTTGTTCAAGAGAATGCTCACTTACTTGCCGAAAAGTGGCTCAATATCCCATTGGTCAAGTGCTGCTAGTCGGTCTCTGGTGATCACGACACCCTCGCCTATTTTGACACCTGAAATAAATCAGCTAAACACTTTTCACAAATTTCCTATTCTCCCATAGTCAGAGTTATCACCTTCCTCTATTGTCCGTGCAACATGCTCTGACTACACTGTGTCAGGAAACACGGCGCTCATGCGTCTTAGTCTTCACCGACATTGATCGACACGAAAGTCTATAATCGTTTATCTGTATACAAAACAATTGAAACATCTCGTATATCTTATAGAAGAATGAACAAGTTAGACAAGTTTACTAGCAGACGATGCTGATTGGCCGAGAGCCACGCGCACTGGAGCTGCGTGCTGCGTTGTGTGTTTTCTGAGGGTAGGAGATAGACAATGTGATGTTATGGGAATGAAGTTTCCTTGCTTGTCATATATGAGAAACAATTAAAAGTTGCTACATACAATTTCTATTCGATAATGTATTATTTTCCAGCAATACCCTAGTGTAATTGAGGCCCGAAGGGTTTGTTTTATGGCGGAATATGAACACTTGAGAAGGACACAGTCTGCTGACAATTAGATTAGAATTAGTGACCAATCTATTCCGATGTAAAAATAATCTATTAGATTGAAAATTGCAGTGTATCAGGATCTATTATCAGTCTACATTAGATTCATTCTGTTATTGTTTTCAATTTCAATCGCATCGATATAGATATAAACGAGAGTTTGCAAAAAATGTCATTTAAATGCCATAGGTGATGAGTTGCATTGCTTGCGTGTATGTCCATATTTCAGAATGATACGAGAGGAATTATTGCCAAGAAAATGATGTAATAATGCAGATACGTTCAAAATGTCATGTTTAGTAAGCAGTAAGAGAAATCAATACAATTAAAATTGAGAAATATTTAAAAGAAGCGTATAAGATATTACAGATAGAGTTGTGATGTAATGGTAGACTACGGTCTCCTGCAGAATTTAAATTCCCCGTCAATGTAAATATGATGTTTCCGATTTATATCTTATTACTCTGTACCTTTGTATCCAAGGTGACGAGAATAAACAACTTACTTGCCGAAAGGTTGACATTTTAATTATTAAAAATTATTATTTTAATTATTTAAGATATGATTATGGATAAGATCTAATCTTTCGCAGATTAAAATGTCAATCTTTCAGTTCGATTGGAATTTTATTTTCAATCTATTAGATTGAAAAAGAGTAGAATGACGAATCTAATGTAGACTGATCATTCAATGTAATGGATCCTAATAAACTGGAATTTTCAATCTAATATATTGATTTTCCATCGGAACAGAATGTAAGGGCCAGAGTTGGATGTGAATGGCTTTCATCCCTTTCCCACTCAATAGCGGGCGTAACATATGATTTAGCGGTAAAATATATGATATTTTGTACTCGCAATGTCATATCGGGTGTAACTGAAACAATGTGTTGCATAGAACCACAGGCCCGCAAAACAAGAGTTTTGGGGGGCGTGGACGGTGGTATTACGGTGAAGTGTCGAAATATGGGGTCTCTATATATAACCCCATGCTTTATATAAATCCACATCAAGGTGAGAAACGGACTTTGGGTGAATCGAGAAATAAACGGTTTATCGCCAAACAAAATACATCAGCATATTCTACAAGTATCACTTTAAAAATTTCCGTCATCAAATTAGTAAATTTGTGCAATTTTTTACCTTTGCCGGGCGATTCAAAATCCAACCAGACTGTCCGTCTATCTAGGAACAGTTAGATTATGGCGGGCTTCGTTCTCAATTCTGATTGGTCAGTCGCGACACGCCTCCAGCAAACCAGGTCACGCACTGATCAGCTGTCACGATTGACCAATCAGAATTGAGAACGAAGCCCGCCATAATCTAACTGTTAGACGGAGGTATCCCAGCAGCCTTTGCGGCGCTCCCTGACAACTACCGCGTGGGCTAAAGTGAAGCATAGCGACGTATTCAGTTAACCCAGGCAGACCGCGCTTCTCGCCGTTAAATCGTATTTCCTCGACGCTTGCGGCCGGTAATCGTTTGGAATCGATAAGATGTTATTAATAAGGTAACATTTAACAGCTGAAAGGATCAATTGTGTGGTAAAGACTCCAGGAAAGAGTAATAAACAGCTCTAAATAACCCACAACAGTGAGCTACAGGGTGCTTACCCAGCTGTCAAAATCCTGGGGTTAACACAGCGGCAACACCGTTATTGTCGGCATATAGCACGGATAATCTGTTTTAATTTCCCCGTGCTATATGCCGACAATAACGGTGTTGCCGCTGTGTTAACCCCAGGATTTTGACGGCTGGGTAAGCACCCTGTAGCTCACTGTTGTGGGTTATTTAGAGCTGTTTATTACTCTTTCCTGGAGTCTTTACCACACAATTGATCCTTTCAGCTGTTAAATTTTACTTTATTAATAATATCTTATCGATTCCAAACGATTACCAGCCGCAAACGTTGAGAAAATACGATTTAACGGCGAGAAGCGCGGTCTGCCTGGGCTAAGTGAATACGTCGCTATGCTTCACTTTAGCCCACGCGGTACTTGTCAGGGAGCGCCGCAAAGGCTGCTGGGATACCTCCGTCTAACAGAACCCCATATTTCGACACTTCACCGTAATACCCCCGTCCACACCCCCAAAACTCTTGTTTTGCGGGCCTGTACATAGAACTTAACGTTTAGAAAATGTTACCATTGGCACCCTTGTTTTTAAGAGTGAATGACAGTCATTTCAGCAGATATATATATATACTTTTACCTCCAACAATATAATAGACTGGAGCGTGAATCACCGTGTAGGACAGCTGTCGAACGGCTTCATCGTAGCTCGTTACGTTTTCCAGGACCTTAATAAATACAAATACTATTGAGCGAGTTATCAAAAGTGAAACAATTACTGAAGGGAATATCAAATATCGACGAAACCTTTGATATTAGACAAAGAGAAATTTGCAAAATCGGACACTCTCAGAAATAAGGGTTCTTCTAGCGGGATGGTTATGTAGTATATGATATGGATCTTTTCCACCTAACAACATGGACATGGTTGTATAAGGAACCCTGTTACCTGTATCTACACAAGTCCAGGTAATCCCTAACTCCTCGCGGAGTCAAATCTCAAACCTCGAAGCGGATTGGCGTAATGAGCTGACTGAGCGCGCTTACTGATTGGTTCGGTTTAGTGGAAATCCCTCGAGCTATTTATATCCAGAACTGTTTGGGGTAACTAAGTAAGCCAGTGTATTGATCCTATCCTAATATATCGATTTATATGCTTGGGGGAGATGTGCTTCAAGTAATACAAGCCATTCGGGGCACTGGGAGAGTTCTTTTCGATGTTATATACAGAGCTCTTTAGGACTCAAGAAGTGCTCTCTGTATCAAAGCATTGGCCTACCCATGGCGAAAAGAAAAGAAAAAAATGACAGGGTTCGTTATAGGTACTCGGTATAGTATCATAATATTTATAGAACCACCCCGCTTAAAGAACCATTTATCTGGGAGTGTATCACAATTACTACAGAGCCATCCCGTTTAAAGAACCCTTTGTCTGAGAATGTATCACAGTAGTTATAGAACCATCCCGCGTAAAGAACCCTTTATCTGAGAGTGTATCACGCTAGTTTTATAACCAGTCACACCCTGCTTGAAGAATCCTTTGTCTGAGAATGCATCACAATAGTAATATAACAAACTCGCATAAATAACTCTATGGCTGAGAGTGTAACATAATAGCTATAAAAGCACCCCGCTTTAAGAGCACTTTGTCTGAGAGTGTATCACAATTACTACAGAGCCATCCCGTTTAAAGAACCCTTTGTCTGAGAATGTGTCACAGTAGTTATAGAACCATCATGCCTAGAGAACGCTTTGACTGAGAGTGTATCACATTAGTTATAGAATCATGATGCCTAGAGAACCCTTTGACTGAGAGTGTATCACAATAGTTATAGAACAATCCCGCATAAAGAACCTTTTGACTGAGAGTGTATCACAATAGTTATAGAACAATCCCGCATAAAGAACCCTTTGACTGAGAGTGTATCGCAGTAGTTATAGAACCACCACGTTTAAAGAACCCTTTGTCTGAGAGTGTCTCACAACATTTATAGAACCATCCCACATGAAGAATCCTTTGACTGAGAATATTACAGTAGTTATACAACAATCCTGCTTGGAGAACCCCTTGACGGAGAGTGTATCACATCAGTTATAGAACCACCCCGCTTGAAGAACCCTTTGTCTGAGAGTATATCACAGTAGTTATACAATCATCCTGCTTAGAGAACCCTTTGACTGAGAGTCTATCGCAGTAGTTATAGAACCACCCCGCTTAAAGAACCCATTGTCTGAGAGTGTCTCACAACATTTATAGAACCATCCCACATAAAGAATCCCTTGACTGACAGTATCACAGTAGTTATACAACAATCCTGCTTGGAGAACCCCTTGACTGAGAGTGTATCACATTAGTTATAGAACCACCTCGTTTGAAGAACACTTTGTCTGAGTGTGTATCACAGTAGTTATACAACCATCCTGCTTAGAGAACCCTTTGACTGAGAGTCTATCGCAGTAGTTCTAGAACCACCCCGCGTAAAGAAACCTTTGTCTGAGTCTCACAACATTTATAGAACCATCCCACATAAAGAATCCTTTGACTAAGAGTATCACAATCCTGCTTAGAGAACCCCTTGACTGTGAGTGTATCACATTAGTTATAGAACCACCCCGCTCAAAGAACCCTTTGTCTGAGAGTGTACCATCCCAGATAAAGAATCCTTTGACTGAGTGTATCACATTAGTCATAGTACCACTCCGCTTAAAGAACCTGAGAATGTATCAAAATAGTTGTATAACCATCCCGCCCCCTCCCCCAAACATTTGTCTGAGAGTATAACAATAGTTATAGAACCACCTCGCTTGAAGAACCCTTTGTCTGAGAGTATATCACAGTAGTTATACAATCATCCTGCTTAGAGAACCCTTTGATTGAGAGTCTATCGCAGTAGTTATAGAACCACCCCGCTTAAAGAACCCATTGTCTGAGAGTGTCTCACAACATTTATAGAACCATCCCACATAAAGAATCCCTTGACTGAGAGTATCACAGTAGTTATACAACAATCCTGCTTGGAGAACCCCTAGACTGACTGAGAGTGTATCACATTAGTTATAGAACCACCTCGCTTGAAGAACCCTTTGTCTGAGAGTATATCACAGTAGTTATACAATCATCCTGCTTAGAGAACCCTTTGATTGAGAGTCTATCGCAGTAGTTATAGAACCACCCCGCTTAAAGAACCCATTGTCTGAGAGTGTCTCACAACATTTATAGAACCATCCCACATAAAGAATCCCTTGACTGAGAGTATCACAGTAGTTATACAACAATCCTGCTTGGAGAACCCCTTGACTGAGAGTGTATCACATTAGTTATAGAACCACCTCGCTTGAAGAACACTTTGACTGAGAGTGTATCACAGTAGTTATACAACCATCCTGCTTAGAGAACCCTTTGACTGAGAGTCTATCGCAGTAGTTCTAGAACCACCCCGCGTAAAGAAACCTTTGTCTGAGAGTCTCACAACATTTATAGAACCATCCCACATAAAGAATCCTTTGACTAAGAGTATCACAATCCTGCTTAGAGAACCCCTTGACTGTGAGTGTATCACATTAGTTATAGAACCACCCCGCTCAAAGAACCCTTTGTCTGAGAGTGTACCATCCCAGATAAAGAATCCTTTGACTGAGTGTATCACATTAGTTATAGTACCACTCCGCTTAAATAACCTGAGAGTGTATCAAAATAGTTATATAACCATCCCGCCCCCCTCCCCCAAACATTTGTCTGAGAGTATAACAATAGTTATAGAACAATCCCGCTTAGATCCTTTTGTCTGAGAGTGTATCACAATATTTATAAAATCATCCCGCTCAGAGAACCCTTTGTCTGAGAGTGTTTCAGAATAGTTATAAAATCATCCCGCTTAGAGAACCCTTTGTCTGAGAGTGTATCACAATAGCTATAGAACCACCCTGCTTAAAAAAATAAAAATAATAATAAAAAAAAACGTTTGACACAGAGTATATCACAATAGTTATAGAACCATA
The DNA here is from genome assembly GCA_036873755.1 of Hanleya hanleyi. NCBI lineage: Eukaryota > Metazoa > Mollusca > Polyplacophora > Lepidopleurida > Hanleyidae > Hanleya > Hanleya hanleyi. The sequence continues at coordinate 74,308 of JAVTVY010024852.1, read as the reverse complement.
CCGCATAAATAACCCTTTGACTGAGAGTGTATCGCAATAGTTATGACCAGGGCTGGCGTACAGTCACTCACCTCTCTGACCAGAAAGCTTACAAATTGGGATTTCTTATCCAAGATGGCCACCAGAAGGTTCTGCCAATAAGTACCCACATGGACTTGGTGATGAAATAGAAAAACAAAACTAGGTGGCACTATAACATTTACATGGGTAAAAGACAAACGCCTTTGTAAGGCCAACATATTTTGATCTTGAAATAGTGGTACTGCGACGCGTTTTTTGTTTTGTTTTTAATTTATTGTAGAAATGCCCCGATTTAGGGGAGCGGTATATGTTCGATCATGGTATATCAGGGTTAGGCTAACAGCTTTTCCTAACAATTAACATCAAATTAACAATATCTGATCTGCGGGGGAGGGGGGGGGGGCGAGGTTGGGGTTGAGGGTTGGGGGGGGGGGGGTGCCATTCGCCCCGAAATGGCCCAGGCCTGGTAGGGTTAAAGACAAATTGCAAGGTAGCTTTGCTTAAAATTTTGCTAAAAATGTATCGACGCGTAGGAATAGAACCTATGCGCGCCCAGCAAAATAATCTTGTTTTATCAGTATAAAGCTCTGGCATTTGTTCCTTTCGTTTAACCATATGTATGGTTTTGCGTGATTCACATTATCTTTTATTACCGATTAACGATATAACAGGCAATATATTTACCTTTATGACCCCTCTGGTCCACCGTAATGCTGAAGAGTCCGGGCTTTTGTCCAGTGACGATACCAACATAACCGGCATACGTGGTAGCCGTGTACACCGTCTGTAAGTGGAACGATGTACCAAAGGATATGTGACGTTTACCCAGAAAAAAAACTTTGTGTATGACAGCCGGATATTAAATTTTTCAAATCATAGTGCTGCAAAATCAGATTTTACATAGTGAAAATGCTCAGTTGTATAATATGGATATAGTCAACACCGTTCTTGGTTGTTTCAAATAATCAAATGCCCACTTGTGATATACAACATTGTGGAAAAATATGACTTTGGTTTGAAGGGTCATATTTTTGTTACAACAGAAAATCCTCCTGATAAATGCCTAATAAATACTAAAATATCGTGGATTTTGATCAAAAATCAACCCATTTTCATTCAGCTACCCATCCAAATTTCTCGAAGTATATGTAAACTTCAAGAACAATATATTCGGCCGATTTTGGAGTGAAAGAAATCAGCTTTGTTACACACTAACTTGGAGTTTTTTCTTAGTAAACGATACAGATCATTTGTCAATAGACATTGAAATCATTTGTACACTGACAAGATAGCGCTGCGCAAAATCGCTTTCTCTGCATAACTTGGGGACTTCCCCGTTTACAACCAGTGATGTCATGTATGTTTTATCGTGTTGTTGGCCAAACGAATTTTTCCCAAAATATATACGATGTATAATAGCGTTACATAATGGTAATGCATAGACGGACTGTCGACATATTCTGAAGAGTATATGTGGGTCAGTTGCATGGCTTATGATTTCACAGGCGCATTCTGATTGATATAGCTATTGGGTATAAACTTATATGCAGGACTTCATTTTCTTTTAAGCGGACTCAATTTTTACAGATATTAACCTGAAACTATGATACTACTAACCTTTTTTGAGGAATGGTCAGTTTCAAACTACATAAAATGTGCAAAAATGTATCTAAACGAAATAAACTAGAGGTTCCGCTTTGACCCTTGAGTTGCCGCTCTGGCATGAAGCCTATGCTGGTTGTTTTTTTAACAAAAACATACGTCTCCCCCATCCTCCCACCCTGCCTTGAATGGGCACATTATTTAAGGGAAAGTGCTATAAAATGAATGCAATAAGTATCTTAAACAAAGCTGCGTATCTAAATATATTAATTACAAAGAAGCGATACAAGTAGATGAACGGATGGACAGACACCGGACACGGATGCATGCATGCACACATCACCAAAACCTGATCAAATGCGGGGGCTATGCCATTGAAGCTTCCATCCAAGTTTGGTGAAATTCCGTCCAGTAGTTCTCCAGATATCTTGCAGACAAGCCCTGTATACACATGTACAAGTAGATGGAAGGACGGACGGACACTGGACATGGATGAATACACGCACACACACCAAAACCTAATCAAGTGAGGGGGCTATCCCACTGAAGCTTCCATCCAAGTGGGGTGAAATTCCGTCCAGTAGTTCTCAAGATATCTTGCAGACAAGGCCTGTATATACATGTACAAGTAGATGGACGGACGGACGGACACCGGACATGGATGAATGCACGCACATACACCAAAACCTAATCAAGTGAGGGGGCTATCCCAGTGAAGCTTCTATCCAAGTTTGGTGAAATTCCATCCAGTAGTTCTCCAGATATCTTGCAGACAAGCCCTGTATATACATGTACAAGTAGATGGACGGACGGACGGACGGACGGACACCGAACACGGATGAACGCATGCACACACACCAAAACTTAATCAAATGAGGGGGCTATCCCAATGAAGCTTTCATCCAAGTTTGGTGAAATTCTGTCCAGTAGTTCTCCAGATATCTTGCAGACAAGCCCTGTATATACATGTACAAGTAGATGGACGGACGGACGACACCGGACATGGATGAATGCAGACACACAAACCAAAACCTAGTCAAATGAGGGGGCTATCCCACTGAAGCTTCCATCCAAGTGGGGTGAAATTCTGTCCAGTAGTTCTCAAGATATCTTGCAGACAAGGCCTGTATATACATGTACAAGTAGATGGACGGACGGACAGACACCGGACACGGATGAATGCACGTACATACACCAAAACCTAATCAAATGAGGGGGCTATCCCAATGAAGCTTCCATCCAAGTTTGGTGAAATTCCATCCAGTAGTTCTCCAGATATCTTGCAGACAAGCCCTGTATATACATGTGCAAGTAGATGGACGGACGGACGGACGGACGGACACCGGACACGGATGAATGCACGCACATACACCAAAACCTAATCAAATGAGGGGGCTATCCCAATGAAGCTTCCATACAAGTTTGGTGAAATTCCATGCAGTAGTTCTCCAGATATCTTGCAGACAAGCCCTGTATATACATGTACAAGAAGATGGACGGACATCGGACACGGATGAATGCACGCACATACACCAAAACCTAATCAAATGAGGGGGCTATCCCAATGAAGCTTCCATCCAAGTTTGGTGAAATTCCATCCAGTAGTTCTCAAGATATCTTGCAGACAAGGCAAGGGGACGGACAGACATGAGGGGGCTATCCCAATGAAGCTTTCATCCAAGTTTGGTGAAATTCTGTCCAGTAGTTCTCCAGATATCTTGCAGACAAGCCCTGTATATTCATGTACAAGTAGATGGACGGACGGACGGACACCGGACATGGATGAATGCAGACACACAAACCAAAACCTAATCAAATGAGGGGGCTATCCCACTGAAGCTTCCATCCAAGTGGGGTGAAATTCTGTCCAGTAGTTCTCCAGATATCTTGCAGACAAGCCCTGTATATACATGTACAAGTGGATGGACGGACGGACGGACACCGGACACGGATGAATGCACGCACATACACCAAAACCTAATCAAATGAGGGGGCTATCCCAATGAAGCTTCCATCCAAGTTTGGTGAAATTCCATCCAGTAGTTCTCCAGGTATCTTGCAGACAAGCCCTGTATATACATGTGCAAGTACATGGACGGACGGACGGACACCGGACACGGATGAATGCACGCACATACACCAAAACCTAATCAAATGAGGGGGCTATCCCAATGAAGCTTCCATACAAGTTTGGTGAAATTCCATCCAGTAGTTCTCCAGATATCTTGCAGACAAGCCCTGTATATACATGTACAAGTAGATGGACGGACGGACACCGGACACGGATGAATGCACGCACATACACCAAAACCTAATCAAATGAGGGGGCTATCCCAATGAAGCTTCCATCCAAGTTTGGTGAAATTCCATCCAGTAGTTCTCCAGATATCTTGCAGACAAGGCAAGGGGACGGACAGACATCCATCCAGACAGACAGACATCCATCCAGACAGACAGACAGACGGACAGACAGACAGACAGACAGACAGACAGCACAAACACTAGATGTCTCCCCCCAACATAGTTGGGGGAGACATAATTAACGGTTCCGGTATGATGGATAAGAATGTCCTGGTGATTAGTGTCCCTTTTCATATCATTTTCTATTGCAACCAAGGACGGTTGTGCAGAAATGTGTTCTAGCTGCAGCTGGGTTAGAAGTTAGGAGCCGGACACTCTTAGCCACCCGACATTCTTAGCCTCCACACCGGCACCGTGGGGACACCTGTTGATAATGCTGGCATCAGACTCCTAAATAATTTACATTTACGACAATGTTAACAAAATTGTACTCCGGCTGATTCCCAGTTTGAATTTAGACATTCATCTTTCAGCAGAAAGTAGGTGACAAACTTTTTGACAAACATTATCCTTCAAAATTTCAAGCTGAACGCGCCTCTACAAACAATATCCTGATGTTGCTCTTTACTTTGCCTGATGAAAACAGTGCAGCCCCGCAAATAGTTCCCCGACAAGGCATGTTGTCGAGCAGTGAATCGAAATAAAATTTACAGCTGAACAGAACGAATACTCTACTTAACGCCCGTACCACCGACTTTTCATTAATCGTTAAAACGAAGGCGGGAAAAAATCGAGAACATTCTGCTCTTTGGCAGAGATTTACGTTTCCAATAAAGGGAGGTAATGCTAACGATCAAAACAGTAACCGCCGGTTGAGATATTATGTCCCTTGTCAGGCTTGTACGCAGAGGTGTCCAGCAAAGCCATTCTCAAAGAAAACCCATCTTCACAAGTCCAGGTAAATCCTGGACATTTTTGGTGATTCGAATGAGTTCTTAAGTCGTTGCCTCTATTATACTATCTTGTACATTTCATCTCCCGTGGTTGTTTTGAATTAGCATGTATGTATCCCATTTCTCGCATCGGATTGGCATAATCAGTTAGCTAAGCGCGTTCACTGATTGGTTTAATTTTCAGGAAACCTCTTGATCTATTTATATCCAGAACTACTATGGATAACTAACCAAGCCAGTGTATCGATCCTATAACAGATCGATCGATACACTGGCTCGCGAGGGTGAGAACACCGTGTCTACTCGAATGCTAGATCAAAGCGACTCGTGGGTAGGTCTCGAATGAAAATCATTTCCACTGTCTGAACCGTGTTCTCTTGCAGTGAAAATAAAGTCTTCTGATACAACCACCTCGCTGGGGGTCTAATAATAACCCAGCCACCATTCAGATTTTTGAACAGGATTCCCGGCCGCGCGCACATCGCCGGAAGTGACATCATATATAGTAAAATAGACGTTTGCCGAACATTTCGATTACTTTTCAAGTCTGCATAATACATCTGTTGACCTAGCGTTAAGAAGAATTGTCTGGATATTATTTTCCCTGTTTATCTTGACAGAGCATATGAAAAGTAGTTCGTTCATGTGCAAAACTGAGGGAGTTGTTCGGCCGGATTCAAACTGAACCGTGCCTGGGTTTCCCCTTATACGCCATAGCAACGTAGTAACGGTCAACTTACTACTGGAGGCAGGGATGTTAATGAGTCTCTGAAATGGAGCATGCGCTGTGGGGAGGATGCTTTGATAGCCAATCAGTGAAGACGTGCTGAAGTCGTGATCTCAGGCGAGACCCGATTCGGAATCTAAAATGACACGGGTCAAAACACAGTTGCCTGGCCTGTGGGATATTGGATGGTCCATGTCTACGTATAAATTTTTTTCAATAAATTATGAAAATTAATGAATATATATATTATATATTTTTTTAAAATAATTTTTTTTTCTTTTTTTTTTCTGGGTGTATTTCTCTTTCATCATTGGCTCCTAAAAGTCATTTCCTAAAATGTCAAACCGAGTTACTACAGTTTTTAATTATCTATCATACCCTGTCCTCTATGACATAGAATAAATAGAATAATATAATATATATATTCATTAATTTTCATAATTTATTGAAAAAATTTATACGGAGACATCGACCATCCAATATCCCACAGGCCAGGCAACTGTGGGTCAAAACCTTGACCTCGGTTTGTAGTAATCATCAAACATCAGCAGCCTTCCAATTTGGAAAACTATGTTAATACTGGGTGAATCTCGACCGATTTAGTACCGAACATCTCGAACCTGACACAATTATTCATACATGTATGACTCTAGGACCTACATGCGATTGCTCAATTTCTGAGAAAACTATATTGCGTGAATGTATCACCCCGCAAGTACTTATTTTTTATTTATTTATTTATTTCATACCAAGGTCACCAGGTAAAACCCAATAAAAGACCTGGAGAAACACTATATACAAACATAGTTAAAATAAACATTAATGTGGTATATAACAAAAAATAAATCAAATCAAATATACATGTATATGCAAATACAACACTTTCAGAGATGCGTAATTGTCGCTGACAGATTAAAATTGTTACAGATTAATATAAAAACTTAACTGCCTCTCGTCTAAAAGTTGTTTTGCTTGATGTGATATCACAGTTGGTTTCTGATAAAAAGCGATTACAAAGCTCATGTGTTCTAGGTATAAAAGAAAATTTTCTTATGTTAATACGACTTCTAGAGAGGCGGAATAAAACAGGTTGTCTAAGAGTTCTTGTGGGAACATAAAATGGAATTTGTGATAATAAAACCGGGCAATCGAATCTATTTTGTAAAATACCATGTAAACAAGTAAGATCTAAAAGATTTCTGCGTGATTCTAATGTAGGTATTCTAAAATGAGCACATGCATTTACGTATTAACCAATATTCATAAAATCGACTCCGGTTTTAAAACATAAATATTTAATAAAACTGGCTTGGATATTTTCTAACTTCTTCTGGGATTGTTTGGTATGAGGCGACCACACTGGTGAACAATACTCTAATTTACTTCTGACAAGTGTAACATATAAACTCTTCAGAGCATCAACAGATTTAAATACTTTGCATGATCGCTTAATTAGACCCAACATGCGATAAGCACTGGAACATATATTACTGACATGGGTGTTAAAATTAAGATCTGAAGAAAAAGTTATACCAAGGTCTTTAATTTCAGTTACTCTGTTGAGCGTTTTTCCAGATATCTGGTAGTTAAAATTTACAACATTTTTCTTGTTGGTGAAAGAGATAATATAAGACTTAATGATGTTAATTAAAAGTTTCCATGTCTTACACCATAAACTAAGTCTGTCCAAGTCTAACTGCAGGAGTTTACAATCCTCAATAGAGGTTATCTCCCTTGACAGTTTTGTATCGTCGGCATATATCAATGGTATGGAGTATTGAATTATATCACACACGTCGTTAACGTATATATCAAATAACAATGGGCCCAAAATAGAGCCTTGTGGAACCCGAGAGGGGACAAAACTAAAACAAGACGACTGTCCATTGATAACAACTTTTTGCTGCCTACACGATAAATATGATTTCAACAGGCTATGAATATTTCCATTGATGCCGTAAGAGCTGAGTTTATGTAATAAAAATCTATGACTTATACTGTCGAAGGCTCTGGAAAAATCCACGTATATACAATCTGTTTGTTTCTTGGAATCAAAAGCTCGACTAATTGAATCAATATGCGTTAAAAGATTAGTTGCTGTAGAACGTCCGGGATAAAAACCATGCTGACATTCAGGTTTCACGTGGTTAAAAATATGGACATGTAAAATCTTTTCCAAAACCTTCGAAAAAAGAGGCAATAGGGCCACTGGTCGATAATTTTCCACATATGACTTATCACCTTTTTTAAATATAGGTACAACAGAAGCTTGTTTGAAACTGTCGGGGAAAATCCCAGTGTTGATACACTTTTGAAAAATGATCGATAGTGGCACGGCTAATTCATTAGAACACTCACGGAGAACAATGCCCGAAATATTGTCTGGACCACATGCTTTGCGGGGGTCTGTTGACTGGAGAATGTGTATAATGTCATTCAGGTCAATATTCACTGGGTTAGAGGTAAAATTGATGTATGATTGATTAAAATCAGGCACTGGGTCAGCAAAATCATCCGTGATATAAACAGTGTTAAAATATGAATTAAAAAGGTCTGCTATATCCGTGGGTGTACTGGCCTTTTTGTCTCCATAATTCATGGTGTCTGGAATTGATGTTCTTTTATATTTCGATTTAACAAAAGACCAAAAGCGTTTGCTGTCTTTATGTACACCATCTTCGATTTCCGAGATATATTCCGTATATTTCCAGTCACGTAAAGCTTTAAAAGTCGATCGTGCTTGGGAAAACATGAAGTGGTCGTCGGGGTGATTGTGCGTTTACATTTCCATCTGGCTTGTTCTTTCTCTCTCACCGCGCAAATCAAATCATTGTCGTACCAATTGGGAAATGTTTTGTTTCTGATTTTAACCACAGGTATGGATTCACGAAGTGCACAATACAAATAGTCGTAGAAAAACTCAGTTGTCATTTTGAATGAAACACACTTTTCAAATGCGTATAACCTGACATCCTTCCCACAGCGCATGCTCCATTTCACAGGCTCATTTATCATCCCTGCCTCCAATAGCGGAAGTTGACCTTTACTACGTTGCTATGACGTATAGGGGAAAACCCAAGTACGCACGGTTCAGTTTGAATCCAGCCGAACAACTCCTTCAGTTTTGCACACGAGCGAAATACTTTTCATATGCTCTGTCCAGCTAAACAGGGAAAATAATATCCAGATAATTTTTTTAACGCTAGGTCAACAGAGGTATTATGCAGATTTGGAAAGGAATCGAAATGTTCGGCAAACATCTATTTTACTATATATGATGTCACTTCCGGCGATGTGCGCGCGGCCTGGAATCCTGTCCAGAAATCTGACTGGTGGCTGGGGTATTATTAGACCCCCAGCGAGGCGGTTGATAACCTACATTCATAAGTATGTCAAACTGGAAGAAAGGAAGAGGGAAGAATTGAGAGCCTACCTCGTTATTCCTTTGAAAGTGAACAACTATGGTCATGTTACGAAGAAGGTCTCCGTAATAATAATCCAGGTTCCTGGCGTGCCATATCATACCGGAGCTGTCTTGCGCCACTATACTGGTACAGTATCTACAATAACGGGATATTATATCGGAGATGTTCTGAGCAAAGAATGAGAGATTATATCTGAGATGTTCTTAGCAAAGAATGAGAGATTATACCCGGAGATGTCCTGGGCCATTATACTGGAACAGTATCTGCAATCATGAGAGATTATATTGGAGATGTTTTGAGCAAAGAATGAGAGATTACACCGGAGCTGTCTTGAGCCACGATACTTTTACGATATCTACAAGAATGACAGATTCTATCAGAGCTCCTGCTTGTGTGATTTATGTAATGTTAGTGCCTCCTGGAAAACGTGCCTACATTCCTAAAAATATAATAGTTCTGGATGATCTTTCGGCGAGGTTCAGTCGCCCATTACCGTGTCAGGTTCGGCCTGTTACCGACCTGTTAGCCGACTCTCTGTCGACAAACAAGATAGAGAACGCCCCCTCCCCCCTGATAACAATAAAAACAGCGCCGCCAGCGGCAAAGAGGAGCGAAGACTGAAGCCGTTCTGAATCACCGAGTGACCATAGAGAGTAAGCAATATGGGACTCAAACTAATTTATAACCTTTTGGTCTGGCCCGTACTCAAACCGTAGGTTCAAATCGAGGTCTGGCATGTGTTGAATGGTAACCTTATCAGACATGTCTCAGAAGAATTTGTTCACTAAAGACTGTGAATATACCTTAACTTATCACAATACTAGATCTTTTGAGAAGTTACACTGACCTTTTAAGTAAAGTTGCTAACCGATATAGGACCATGTACAGCGGTTGTACTTTATTGGAGAATAGCTCCAGGAGTCAAAGTACATGCTATGTGATGGTTAAATCCCCAAAACATTTGCAGTTCACAGCACCGCATAGAATTTTTTGCTTAGATTTGGCTGCACGAGAACCGAATTAAAAACACGGTGCAGCGCCTTCATAGGGAAGTTCGCAACTCACTAGCAGAGAGCGGCTAACATCTACTCTACTATACTAACCACAAAATTACTCGAGTATGACCTCTCTCTCGCCAATACAACGACGCCTGCCCTCACAATTCTGCGTCGCATCACCAATGGCTATCCGACTCATCAAGACTTCGCTTTGATCCTACTGCGTGTTACTGGTCTGTGAACGGGCTCTTATCGATTGTGAGGTGTGCTTCTAATGGTGGTCGTCACGACTCGAATTTAGCCGCTCAGTGCGCCTGATAGACCGCCAGTTAGCAGACTTATGGGTATTTGCTCAGGGTAGACTAACTAATTTTAATGACCGCGTATTACGTCAATAGCTGGATGAATTTATCTTTTACTTACGCTGTGACGTCATATATGATATTGAGTAGAACAATCTCACCCAGAGGCAAACCGAAACCTTTGGCAACACCTATAAATAGAAAGAATAAAAGAATGAGGTGCTATGTTTTGTACAATTTTGTTAGATTTATTAACGTGTAGGAAATATTTCATATATCACAAGGATTAATAATATCGTCTGACGAAAGCCCCGGCACGAGAGCTTCTTGGTTTGGTTTGCAAAACACAAATTTGCGCGAGTTAAACGGAAAGAGAAACGCGTTCATAAAACGCGTTCATAAACGCGTTTCGGTCAGCGCAAACGCGTTTGATGAGGAAAATGCGTTTTGACAAAAGACGCGTTTCGTTTCCTATAATCGTTTGCAACGCGTTTACATTTGGTTCCGTTCCAGTTTCGTTAGGTCAAACTAAACGAAAATAACCGGTCATCGAACGTTTTTACCCCTGACAGACACCTCATCTACAGTGTTTAAATGTGTTCATCGCCAAATGCAAATATACCTTTCACAACGTTGAAATGTTGAAACATAGAACACCTAATATCAACCTCCAGACGTATGCTTGAATCATATTATGTAAATATTACCCAGGCAACCGTCCTAAAATTGCTGTCAATTACTAGGCCAAGAGGTATGGCCATTACTTGTATGCTTCAACTGTCGAGTGTAGTGATATTGTAATTGATTTGGTGATGAGAATAGTACGTCGGCAGCAAAAAGGTTGTTATTTTAGAAGACATCTAAGGCTGCTACTACATATTTCACAATTGTCCTGGAATCTGATGACGTAGACCCCCTACATCCATGACAATAAAATCCCACTTCCGTCCCGTGATGCAATGCAGGCCCCAAACATCCATGGCAATTGAAAGGCTGGTCTTTATACAATTCAATTAGCCTGTCACCTCCCTGATGTAACATATCATCAACTTAATTGCCAGCGCGAGGTCCCTGGACTGGCACAGTCGGAAGAGCAAGCTTTAATTTGGTGTATCGGGTTACATATAGAACTTAACGCCTTGTGGCACATGAACTTTGCGTTAACAATGAAAATTTAATTGGTTTCGTGTTACATAAGCGATGTTAGATTTCTGGATAATTGAGCACGTGTCATGCAGATGAATGAATACACAATTCCTCACGTGATTGAGAGAGATGTAATACGTCATCAGGGTTGCGACCATTGTCAGTACTACATGTATAAACATTCTGAATTGGTGTTATCACTGTAAAGTTTAGTCAATTATATTAGATATTTCTGCTAATACACTGCTGGTCATCTTGAATTTGGCTACCGTGCTTGACTATATTCATAAGTACACCTATTTTGCTTTGATCGAAATGTCAAATAATATAAGCATGCTCAAGTTTGTACTATAACAGGAAAAGGTAGCAAAACGAGAGTTGATTTGATATGACATTGGTGGCCATCTTGGATATGGAGGCTATTTTAACGTTCATATTGATCATAGTAGGTCAAATAGTTCAGTCGTGTCATATTGGTTGCTATAACCTTGACATTAAAGAACTTGGAAGTTAATTTAGCATTTTAGGCTTTATTTTGCTGTCGCATTGGCGGCCATCTTGGATTAGGCGGCCATCTTGAATAGTTCAAGTGGGTCCTCATCAGATTTTAATCAGTCGGACAATACATGTGCAAAGGTTCATGCTTTTACCTCAAAGCGCAAAATTTAATATTTGTCCATGTGGTACTTCGGTTGGCTGAAGTGCTAAGCGTTCTGATGGAAATATAAGAGTATCAACCTACTGAAATGAGTAGTCGATGCCCAAGTCTGATCACGCTCACATGGATCGGGCCCTCCAATACTTTCATAACCGGCTTGTCTCACTACGTCACTTTCAGATATTCACCAATTGACTGATACAGGCGTTTTATCTGTGTTATTCAATCATTTTGATGTAATGCTTGGGTTATCTCAGATTCCTCATACTAACGCTGTGTGGTTGATACCTGAACACGTGGTACTGTAGAAAACTACGAACTGACAAATCCGTTGTCTGGGTTTGAAATCGGCTAAGTTTCTTTTACTGCGTGAGCCCGTCAACTGGGGGCACTGACGACAGAACTTCACTGACTGTTTGATAAAGAATGCCGTCCCCTTCAGGGATATTTGACACGCCACTTAATACGGGTTGAATCACAAAAATTGATATGAAACACTTGACAAATGAAATTAACAGCATTTAATCTGGGCTAATGCTATTTCTTTCATTCGGTCACGTAGGTAAAAAATATCAAGAAAGCTGTTTAAAAAATCCATTAGCATTGGTACTCGGTAACTGGATTGTTCACAGCGCCCCTGAGTGGACAATAGGCAAATATTTGGCGGTATGAATCATCGGGGGGACAAGGAGAGTACCGATGATGGACGTCGGGACACAGGCTGGTATATGAGCGTTGTCCTCCAAGGTAAATTGGGAAAAAGACACCGTATCGATTCTTCTGCGCTATTAATGGACAGGACAAACTTTCTTTGCTTTTTAAAGACTATATCAGGCGGGTCAATGTAATTACTGTGATTACTTAATTATGAATGATTAGTTTTTCTGTCATTGATGGCATATCGACCAACCTAATGACCAAGAATCAGGTAAATGACCCCGTCACTGGTAGAATTGTCTTTTGTTGGGCAACGACTGCATGGCATGAATCAGATATCATTTAATGAGATAATTGATAACGTTATTTAGTCTCATCTTAGTTTCATAGGGAACATAGCGTTATTCATTACCGGTAGTTCAGTAACCGTTTTACTACGTCCGATTGTGAGCTGAATAATCCAAGAGCTCTTTTAACGATCCAGGTTGTTAAACCACATGACAAACCAAAATCATTTTTGGTTCCCTTGAGTAACCAAACTTCCTAATATATCGTGTGAAAATATAATTCTGGTTTGAAGTGTCGTACCCCATTACCTCTCATTTCGTCAGCAAAAGGTTCTAAGATGGAGTTGTCCAAGTTCTCGCATATCTTCTCTATCAGAGGGACATACACTTGTGGTACCATTTGTCTGGAAAGCGAAGCAGAAAGCCATGTAACTTAATTCGTTAATGGATTGATGAAAAGTAGCAGTCCCTCTCGCCTGGTTCAAAGTTTGAATTAGCCAATGTGGATGCCGTGGTGGTCATGAAGAAATGGAGAGGATTGGGTCGTGACAGTCATTTGTAACCATTTATGGCTATTGTTAGTACGGTGGGCCAGCTATGGGTGTGTGTACATAACATTATGAGGTTACACTCTTGTCCATTCATCAGACACATCGTCGGCAATGCCCGTTCTTGTCCGTAATCATCGTCAGCTTCTTTGGGTCCACATATAAGCGTATTCGTGCCGTCCAGGATACTGTAACGGACTGGATCAGCTGTTTCGCATTTTGACTGCATTTGTCAGGGACTTGATGGGTGGTAACCCCAAACCCTCTTTCAAGTGGCGCTAGGTTTTCATGATGGAACTGAGCGCCGGGTCTCTTTTTGTGCATTTCTAGCGGAAACAGGCTGTTCATGGAGTGCCACGATGGTTTTCTTTTTATATGGAGACGCATGCAGGTATACACCTGCTGTAATTTATCCTGTCCGCGCTCTTGATAGCCACGGCGTGTATATTCGTTCTCATAATTCGATCACAAAAGGTGAGTTCCTCGTCTACCTACTCAGGCTTTCCTGGCATATAGCCCCACTATTAGCGGCCGAGCTTTCCGCCTGACTGTCAGTGGGTATAGACTCACTATCAGTCGGTAGATCCTCAGAATCAGCGAGTACGCTCTCAGTATGTGTATCGGCTTCTGCGCCGCGGTCTCTTTGTACCCATGTTATTCAGCTGGCGCATCATATCGTATTTTTTGATGAATGTACTTCCGCATTCAGAGCAAGAAAAAATCATGTTGACGGTTAGACGTTGGTTGTGCACGTTCTTCGACTTGGATTGCTCTCACCAACGCCCCCCTTAACGCTTCAACGTTCCAGAGAAATAGCTCAGATGCTCTGATTGGTCTCTCATTTATTCACTGAACGCCGTAATGCATGTGAACGTCCGTCTTAACGCCTTAACGCCTGTCGACGCACATCCCAACGCCTTAACATGTCTTAACGCCATAAGGTTGAAGTGACATCACCGCACATATACTTTGACCAATGAACCTTGACCTTTGACGGAAGAAAGGTCATCACTGGAAGTGACGTCAACATACTCATGCGCACTCGCATGGTGGTGCTGTCAGTACCCTGTAGCGTTCAACCTGTAACTATCTGGGTCATCTGTACGCATTAAGACTGACCCTGGGATCGTGTGTATCCATTTTCAGCCTACTTTCGGCAACTGCAAGAGGGAATTTCCTGAAATCAATACCACGTGACTTCGTCAGCCAATCAGCTAAAGTCTACCGACGTAACCCCAACGTAACCCGCCATTTTCGAGTCATGTGCTGCCCTACTTGTTTAAAATTACAGATCTACAGCGCCTCTTGGGTGATACGAAATTTATTCATACCTATATCTTTTGTAAGCCCAGACAATAGCTGTTTCCGAAGTGGTATGAAAGCCTGTAATTTATCCGATTTCTCTAGTCTGTTCTCTGCCGGATGAAAGCCGAACAGAATCCGGTGAAGTATCGGATATCGCTCCGCGATAATGGAGACACACGATTCACAAGCCATCTTATGGATGGCGAAGTGTACACAAATGCTGTAGCGTTATGCCACTATGGGATATTCTTTAATGAATTTGTGGAATATTTCGCTGGATCTATGGTCTCACTTCATAGTTTGATAGGAATGGTCAATAGGGTAGTAGGCCCTTTTCTGTTACATGATAATACTTCTTCCCTTCTTATGAGCATATATCTATAATATCATCTGTTCGGATTTATCAGTCATGCAAACGAGCGTATACGGATCAATGGCTGGGAACAATTAAAGTGATTGGGGTGAGGAAGTAAAGTTTGTCCTTCCACATCCATCTATTCCCATTCTCTGAACGTAAATCCATGACTCAATTAGAAAAAGAAAATCTGACAAAAATGCGGATAGGTCGAACCCCCCACTTTTTTTCGTCTTTTCAAGTTGCCGCCGGACCAGAGAAGACGGAACAAACGTTTAACTGAAATGGCTTTTATATAGATTTTCTGACAATTTGATCATATTTAGACTTTTAATGGGGTTTCTAGGAAATATGAAGCAAGCTTGGAGGGGAATGTTCGAGCCTCATTCATCCAAAACATAGCAGTTTATTAAAATATTGATTTAATTATGTTCTTTCAGAAAACATAGAGATATAACTGATTTGGGTTGAAGACTTTACGACAGTTGAATTGGTGACGGAAAAGCGGACCCATTGTCTATACCTTGCCGAACAAAAGAATCTTTGAAGAGCAAACTAGTTAGTTTAAACATATTTTATCGTCTCAATAATAGGAAAAGGATCCGGGACAAGTTCTGATCAAGTTCTGTCATTTCGCCCCCCTCCCCCCCATAAATATTTCTCTCACCACTTGAGCTAGGGGACTGAAACTTATCACACTATACCCTTGGGTCAAGTTCTACCAGGAAATCTAAAAAACCCCAAGAAGGCTACTTTGATGACGTCACAGTGACGTCATCTTCACAACAGGCGTTTTTTATCGATTTTTATATTTATGCGTTTTCTTTGCATAAACAGCATGATAAATTAGTAAATAATAGACTGATGTGAAATAAAAAAAGATTTGCCCAATTTTCATCGAATAAAAGTAGGAATTCTGAAGAAAAATGATGAAAACATCACTTTTCTGGTACCCCAAGTGGCCGCCTTCTTGAATTTACCCATGACTCTTCACTGGGGGAGGGGGGTATGCAAATAGGCTGAAAATGACTCTAATATGATAAAACAGAATGTCGCGGAGGGTCAGCTTTCATTTTGTTGTTGTTCCTGAGATAGGGGAGAAAGTTTGGTGGGGGGTGATGAGAAGGCAGACTACTTTCACAAACAAACAGAACAAAAATTTGAAACAAATCATCTTAAATCTAAAACTGCATATTAACAACCTTTGTTAATGATAAAACGACGTACCGTAATACCACGAACATGAAAGAAAAATTAGAGAAAAACGACCACCACTTTACCGAACTGTTTCTTGCAACTTCGGTACCATAAACTTGAAATCTGCTAATACCTCGTTCCATCTGACTTCCGGGGCAGAGTTCAGGTCAACATTATATACTTTGGGTGTTACAGGCGTATCTGTCAGACTTGGTTTGATAAAAGAATTCACCGAAAACACAAGAATACAGAGAAAGTTGAGAGCGGATATGTTCATGGAGGCCGCCATATTGAAAATAATTTAGTGACGATAAGCGAGTATGTATAAGATATCTGATTTGATCAGCGATTATTGTACGGATATATCGCTACTGATAACGCTGTAAAAAATAGCCTCACATGTACTGGCGATAAAGTGCACCTGTACTATTCACACAGAACTTAACTTGTGATGGTTAAATAATTTTGTTTTTTTTTAAATTTAACAGTGTGAAACTAATAATATCTGTTAATATCCAATTATTTTTCGGATGACACTTTCTTGATAAAGCACAAATAATAGCACTAGTACTTTTTGCTTTATCAAGAAAATGTCATCCTAAAAATAATTGGAGATAAATATTACCTACGTTCTAAATGGCATTAGTATATATATAATAATATCTGGGTTGAATAATAAAGCTTGCAGTTGGATCTGGCTCGTTATCATTTGAGCCCCTTATACCATCTTTGAGATGGCTTGACTGACAGTATATTATAGGTAAATATATTAACTAGGTTTGCTCTGTATGGACTGAGAGAAATACTGAGCCTCACATATTTCTTTGAAGGATGATTCGATTGATTTTGTGTTAGTCCCAATCCCACGGGGAATTCAAATCTCGGTCGCGTTGGCCACGATTAAGCCACGAGCGAAATCAATCATTTCATTCACTCTTATTTTGGCCCCGATATACTGTCGAGCTTATACAATATGTCAATAGCCGTAAGACAAGCGCGAGGTTCGGCTAAGATTGCGAAATAAATACTGAAACAGACGCATTACCACAATCCCACAAGACACACGTACTTCCGCTTGTAGTATTTCATAAATCCATCAGTCCTGTAGTTCATCGGTGCTCTAAAAGAAATCTGACGATTTCAGCTGTCGCTACAGGCACCTTTCAGAATATTTCAGTCATCATGTCATATAAATAACGCATATTGACGTATAGAGGCCTGCCAGGGGAAGTGGATATGACCATGTGATTAACACATCCAACAAGCGAATTTGAATGATGCGTAAGCTCAGAATGAAGCTGGACAGAAATGCCCTGCATTTATCAGTGCTTTAATTGTGAGACCAATAATGCACGTCATAGGAGCTACGAAGTGGGGTTTGATATGATTTGAGTATGTACCTTGACCTAAGAAATGTTTTTGCCAATTTCGAGATTTATAGGTCGCTTAAGTAGGTCAAATTTTCATGAAAAGTACGTCAGCTCAGAACTTGCTGGTAACAGTCCCCTAATGCACGTTCATGCCAAAAATCAAGGTTCTAATGTCAACGGTTCTCTTTATTTTGCCGACGAAAGGATTCGGATGGACTCATTACCGGACAATTTGCAAATGAGAGCCTACGTCGTAGGAATACAAAATATAACAACGAATCACAGATGCAGCCAATTAAACTCTGAATTTGTCATGGTTGATAATGGTGGTCGGAGGATGCCATTTGAACATTTTCTCATGAGGGTGTAATGGTTAAAACCACACGCCTCCAAAGCAAGACTTTTTGGAGGGTTGGGGGTGGTTTTAGGGTGAAGTGTCGAAACATGGACTCTCTACACATAATCCCATCAATGGCATAAATATACACCGGGTTATATATCTACAATGCATGGGGTAATGTATAGAGACTCCAAATTTCGACACGGTGTATACAATTCATGGGATTATTTACAGAGACTCCATATATCGACACTTCACCCTAAAAAACAACAACAACAACATTAGGTTAAATAATCCCGTAAACTCTGTCTCACCGTGAGAAGCTGTACAGCTTCACCACTTTTAAGGACGATTTATTAGAAAATTCAGGAATGACTATTTTCGCCCATTTAGCATGTCTAATTAGTAAACTCTTAGATCTCAACCAACTCTATCACTTAAATATGTATATGCATTTATTTTTTGTTTGACCATGTTATTGTCCTCTAATCTGATGAAAAGAGGTCTCCGCGGTTTTATTAATAAAGTGTATTATTACTATTATAATTTCGACCCAAACTGTGGCCGCAAGTGTCGGACGGACAAACAAACAAACGAACAAACAAACAAAAACAAATACAGACAGTTTCGAAAGCTATAATTTGAAATACCGACCGCCATACCGTACACCGACCGGTGTAACATTGTATTGTTATCAAAGTCAATAATCACCTTTGAGCAGATAACCTACAGTTGGCTTACAAATATAGAACATTGTTCTCCACACTAAGAACAACTGCTTCATATCAGACATAGTGATAGCTTTATCTCTCAATGTTGGATATTGCAGGCTCATATATAGGTCGGTAAGCCCAATGTACTGTAGGCCAGATCTGTATACCGGACCTCCATTAAAAATGTCTCAGTCTAGAAATTGTAGGTAAATTGAGCCTTCCTGGACTGTGGATCAACCAACAGATGTGTGTCAACTGGCAACTGATTATGCAGCTTCATTTCAGACCAAGCACAAACATAACAAGATGTGAACGAATGGATCAAAAAGGCAGTGGAGTATTGAATTGAAAGAATTAATAGCATTTCCCCTACTGCACAAATTGATTCGTTTTTGGGAGGAAAGATATATATATAAAAAAAAAAATTGTTTCAAAAATCGATCCAAAAATAGGCGAATAAAATAGCAGACAATGGGTTTTTTTTTCAACTCAATAGGCCTTCAGCTTGGCAACCTGTACCTTTTTGTTGATTCAGATGAGTTCTCGATTCGTTGTGTCTATTACACAATCTCGTATGTATTCCAACCCCAGCTGTTGTTTTGAATTGGCACGTCGGTATCTGAAGCCTGCGGTTTTCGTTTTGACACCCGACATCAAATGTTGCCTGGTCAGCAAATTTATGAGATTCAAACTACTCTAAAGTCAAGCTTCGAAGAGGATTGGCGTATTGAGCTGACTAAGCACACTGACCGATTGGGTAAGTTTAGTGAAGTGAGTCATAGAATTTAACGTCGCTTTCATCAATATTTCAGCTTTATCGCGGCGAACCAACTAATCACCACGAAGCCAAGTTGCGTTCCTGCTACTTCCATGAAGAAATGTTTGAAGCAGCATGGAACCAGACATCCTCCATCTACCCTATAAAACACTGAGGACAGCACACAAGACACAGACAGGACGCTTACATGGTGCAATAAAGACAAGTACGGTGGCCCGTAGGGGACATTCATGTTTTTTTTTACCTTTTAGGTGTTTTTCTCTGACTTTTTCGTGTTTTCCTTCGACTTTTCCGTGATTTCTTTCGACTTTTTCGTGTTTTTCTTCCACTTTTCAGAGTTCTTGTTCGAATTTTCTGTGTTTTCTTTCGAAAACATCGCGAAATGAATTTTTTTTTGAAATACTTTCCACCGCGGTGAAATACTTTCCACAGCGGTGGGAAATATTTATCACCGCGGTGAAAAGTACTTTCCACCGCGGTGGGAAATACTTTCCACCGCGGTGAGAAATACTTTCCACCGCGTAGGGAAATACTTTCCACCACGATGAGGAATACTTTCCACCGCGGTGGGAAAGTATTTCCCACCGCGGTGGAATGTATTTCCCACCGCGGTGGAAAGTATTTATCACCGCGGTGGAAAGTATTTCCCACCGCGGTGGAAAGTACTTTTCACCGCTGTGATAAATATTTCCCACCTCAGTGGAAAGTATTTTCCAACGCGGTGGAAACTATTTCACCACTGTGGAAAGTATTTCACAATTTTTTTCATTTCGCGATGTTTTCGAAAGAAAACACAGAAAATTCGAACAAGAACTCTGAAAAGTCGAAGAAAAACACGAAAAAGTCGAAAGAAAACACGGAAAAGTCGAAGGAAAACACGAAAAAGTCAGAGAAAAACACCTAAAAGGTAAAAAACATGAATGTCCCATACGGGTCACCGTAGACAAGTGATATTACAGTGCTAGATGTCACATTATCAAGTTTCTGTTGCTTCTCAGCAAAATGCATTGAAGCAACAGGAACCCCTCAAGTCATTTATATTCAGTACTGTTAACTAACCAAGCCAGCATATCGATCCTAATGTATCAACTGATACACTGGCTCGCTAGGATGTGTGACAGGGATGTGAGTCACACTTGTCATGGACAACTCTACACAGCTTTGGACTGCTCTTGATATTGGCTAACACGAATTGCCGTTGCCTCACCTTGATATAGTAAACAAGAAAAAATCTTTAAAAAAAGATTTTCCAATCCAGTTCCTTTCTAACATAGCTTCGGTTGTAGCAGAGACAATACGGTTTTTTTATCTTGATGATCTTCTGCTAGCAGTCACAACGGTTTTGTGGATTTTTATTTATGTTGATATAGTTCCGTGAATTCTCCATGGAATAAAGAACCTTTTGATATATTACTTGTTAAAAAAAAACAAAAATTAAAAAAACAGAATATTCCAAATAAGAGACCCTTTCCTACCACTTGACTTTCAACTAATTGCCACTGCGTCATCATCTTAACCCTATCTGGCCTGGGCGATTTGGGGTGTACCGCAGCCGGGGGAGGGGGGGGGGGGGGGGGGGGGGCGAAAGTGCCCCCTATATATTTTCGCTATCGCTAAGGCTAGGGGGTTGAAACTTGCCACACTATATCATTGAGTCAAGCTCTACAAGAAAATGTAGAAGAAGGATGCGGCCATCTCGTGTTTTCGAACAGTGGGTCGTGCCAGTTTGTGCTTCTGTTTGTAATCATTAGATCGTGCCAGTAAATACTCAGTTATCAATATTAGATGGGCGCTTCAGTAATCTAATGTGTTCTGTGTATGTTTTTTTTCTGATACCGAAGCAATGACCTTCTTAACATTGTTTACTTAACTTCCGTCCACTAAACCTTCTGGTTGCAAAGACCTCGTTTATAACTGTTCAAATACGAAATGTATATACGGTCTTGGAAATCCATGGATTATTGATTGTAAATATTATATGAAAAAAATGTACAGGGAGTGGCATGAAAAATTAAACAGCGGACATAGGTTGTTCTTTGTTCTTGTGGCTTCTCAAATTTGGTTAAATACGAATATAAAGGAGTCTATCATATACATGTAGGTAGGGGTACACAATCTATATGCCATTAAAGGACCTTGTATCTTTGGATCGGTAAATGGCCCCCAGACGGGTGCAATACAGAAGTACCAACATAAAATACTTAAACTACAAGAAATTGTTCAATTGGCATGAAGTACAATATTATATTGTATACTCAGGAAAATTTCAAGGCACGGAGTCTCATGATTCTCGAGTGGCAGAGACGTGGAGTAGTGCATTCGTGCAAATTGATTCTGAAGTGGAAACAATTATTGTTCTCTGTAAACGTAGGAAGATAAACGATAACCAGAACCAGATTTGGTCTACGGCTACATATTGGAACAGCGAGTAGGCTGTATCAAGCTGGTTCTGGTTATCGTTTATCTTCATATGTTTATAGAAAGAAATATGAGGTGTTTTCGCCTCAAAATTGGCGATTTCGCACTAATGCCCTATACTTCACGGCCCTGTTATTCGAGAATGATGAGACTCAGTGCCTTGAAACTTTTCTGAGTACCGGGTATGCAATATATATAGTCGTCGTGGGGTGCGAAAGATTTCCTCTCAGCGCCTAACTGCATGTTATTTTTCCTATGTTGGAGGTCACAGTACTGGGCTCTCTAATGAGTAAATTATATTGCACTGCTCCTGTAAACTTACAGTCTTTAGCTCAATGGGTTTCAATCCCACCAATTTGGATCATCTGGTTAACTTATACACTATTCTTGAATTACAATGTCCTTTTATGTTGAAGCCACTGATAATTAGCTGAAATTTTTTAATTCATTGGTGAAAAAATTCAATTCAATTAAATAGCCACAAGTAAATGTAAGCCAGAATATTTTGATTGCTTAAATAAGCGATAATTCGGAGTCCATGCCCCGGAAGAATTAAGGAAATTGATGTTTTATAGTCTGTACTTGACACCTGCTTCCACAGGTTGTTTCATCTGTGTCGATCTCGCCCCAAGGTTTCCGGGAATTATATATCCCCGGCCGTGAATTCAGAGCCCCTCTCTTGCATATCTGTCATTCTGAAGCTATATTTCACAAAGAAGTAGATCATTCAAGATTCATGTCTGTCACTATGATAGATGTGTTTTACATTACACATGGGTATTTTTCCTTCCTCGAATTTATTTTCCAATAGAATAAAATATTAGGGTATGCAAGATAAATGTTCTCGGTCAGTGAGCAGTGAGAAATGCGGTGTATCTAAATCGAAGGCTTATCATGCACGTCTTTCCTATCCGTCTTTTATTATGTCCTAATTTCCACCAGCGGCTTTCGTTATCTTTCAAAAACAAACAAGTTGATGGTGAAGCCCCTAACTGACAGTCTTATATACTGAACTACAACTTGAAAAAAGAGCGTATCCAAAAAAATTATACATTTTGACTATGTCGTTTTTGAAAATCACTTTCGCATGAATGAGAGAATCTTGGAAATAAAATGGATTTGGGGAGATTGGGGTACAGTGGGGCATGGGTCAGAGTGCGACAAGCCGTCTAGCTCCTATTAGCCCGGTAGCCAGATCGTAAAAAAGGGGTCTAAATAAGGTTTTCGTAGCACCCCCCGCGTAGATTTAGTTTGACCACTGTTTATGAACGAGTATCATCTGCTGGTCAGTTCTAGACCTGATGTAGGCATCTACGGTGGTGCCTAAGGTCACAGCATGCATTTCTTCACCGCTGTCTGAACAAGACAAAATTAACTCTAAGATGGGGGTAGGGGTATTTATGAACGTATATCTTTTTTCTTCTTTCACTAAACTTTCTGTAACTTCCCATACCTGACCTCTGAATAATGTTCTATTAGATAACGTAATCCTAGTAACGCCTTTTACGTTTCTGACGTCATGATGACGTCATAACTTGGAGGATACATTTTTCCTCGATATTTGTTAGAAATGAGACTCGATTTTTTGTTTTAAAGCTGCAGAAACTCTTTTTGCATTCCATCTGATTTGTATTTGTGAACGATAATCGTCTCTACGTTAATTCTAGACCTGGGGTAACCATCTAATATGCATTTAATGATGCAGCATAGACATGTTTAGCGGCACCAGAGCATGAGAAATGTGAATCTGAATTAGGGGTAGGCGTGATTACGTTCTAATATTTTATTTTTCCCTGATCCTAACGCAATGAAATTTAACACATATTGAGTCTGTGTACGGATCATTCAGATAAAGCAATCCGATTCCGATTATCTTCAATATTGGTGTCACTATGTCGTTATTATCACCATGGAAGTATTTTTTCTCTGGACCTTTTGTAGTAATTTTCCAACGGAAAATTGTTACCCTGTTAGCTTTTGCTTGATGTGTGTATTTAAGACCATGATTGCATGGCTTACTTGGAACCGTGTGTTGACGTCTACGATAATGAGTAAGGTCGCATGGTGCCTTCTCCCAATGCTCTCTGAGTAACACAAAAACAAACAAAGAATGGGGGTAGGGGTGATTATGCTTCGATATGTTCTTCACACTTGGGTCTAGAGAGGTCAAGTTTTCAACACTTTGTAGTTGGATACTAGTTGAGCAAAACGAGGAATCAAAGTTCCAATACTTCTGGAATGAAGTCTCTGTAATGTCTGTTTTGAACTCTAGTGTATATTCTTTATAGCATAGTCAGTATTACAGGGCTATTACATCGTCGCTCTGAAATATTTGTATCTAATACCGCCCAAGTCGGTGTTAGGGGTCGTGTGATCATGTCATTCAATATATCCACATGAACAGTCACAATAAAAGCGTGGTTGAGATAAAAATCATCAGAGGGGTCACTTTTGGTTCTTGTGATGTTTTTAGAAATATGCAGTCAGTATATTTGTCGGTGGGGTAATATGACTTCTTGTCAGTACGCCGGCTTCGTTTTTCACCGCCCTTTTAATGTTGCGTTTAATTATGGTATGTGTTTAATATGTTTCACACATGTTAAACTCTGCTCGACTTAGGTTAAGGATTATCATCTAGCTGCCAGTGATCAATTCTTATCCAAGAACGGCTTTACATAAAGTTGCCGCTTGCATTTGTTAATCTAGCTAGTGGTCAATTATTAAACAAGAACGGGTCTATATAAAGTTGCCGCTTGCATTTGTTAACTCCATCAGTGTCATGTCGAAATTTTGGACATCCAGAAAGAAGATCGATTCAACTTTTCTAGTATCACCAATGTTGCGATACCTAATTAGAGAAAACCAGTTGATTTGCTAGATGAAATGAATGAATGTTGCATGAAATGAAAGGAATGGATTTAGGTGAGAAAGTATTGAGAGAAGACAAAAGGCAGACCCCATCAAACTATTTTCAAACATGATGAAGTGAGACAAAATGCATTGAAGCAACAGAAACCTGTGCCCACCCAACGTGTATAATCCAAAGATCGAATTCGTATAACATCTACATCAAAGCTAATGTGGATGGTGGATATTGAAAATGTGTACCTCAGTCTCATTCGAAAATGGATACTTGTCAGTTTTTTGGTTCCATTCTTGAAGCTAGATGTACATTATGGGAAAGTTCTATTACACTGTGATGCTGAATTGATATTGACAAACAAAAACAAACATTCCAATGTCATCCTTTTGTACAAAAGGTAATTGAAAAAAATTACGAAAAGGAAGGTCCAATATATATGAATTCGTCAATACAAAAGTTATATCACTAGCAAGTGTCAGATCCGATATCAAAATTGAATAATCAGCCGCAGTCCATAAAGAAATTCCGCTTCAATAATCGCAAGACCTATTTCGTATGACAGTTACCCTCAATATCAATGTGTATGAAATAAATACAAGAAAAACAATTTTCAGTGGTGTCAGCAAGACATAATGATGTTCTATAATAAACTCCTAATCACTGATCATTATTCTTTATCCAAATGAATTCCAAGTCATGTCCAGAGTATCAGTCACGCTTTGAATGCAATGTTCATTTGAACACTATGTGAAAACACTTGATATCCAAACACCCCCCAATCTTAATAAATTATTATCCTATCAATGCTCCCCAATCGTACATGTCGCTATATAGAATCTTAAGTATTTCAATTGAATTGGTGTTCTGTTCTGAGCGCCCTTACCATGAATATTTAATAGCATTATGACATCATGGTCGCATCTGGACTAACCCACTTGCAGTCGGGGAGGGGAGATAGGGTCACCGTGTCCGTTTACCCTAATGTTTACACCAAAGACCAGTCCATATATCTACCACGTATTATGATGTCACAATGTCGGGACCGCGGAAACATGAAAAGACACCTCGCCAGCGCGGCGTCTAAGTCGACTGAGCCAACCAAAAATTCTCTAATCATTAATGTTCCTTTCAAAGCACTATGAAGTGTTCTCAGGATTGGTTGTCACTCGAGTTACTGTAAGCCTGTTCGATCCTTCAACACGCTTACAACTAAAGTGTTGAAACTTACTCGTAAAGTGTTGAAATAACCCTTTAAGTGTGTCCACAGGGACAACACTTAAAGAGCAGTCCCTGTGGACACAGTTAAAGGGTTATTTCAACACCTTACGAGTAAGTTTCAACACTTTAGTTTTAAGCGTGAAGCGACATATCCCAATGGGGGAGCAGATAGGATTTAATTTTAATTAGATTGAAGAGTCTCAGACGTTATAGCCAAAAACAAAACTTAGCTAAAATCCAGTTGCATTGTAAGGCTGCGTTATCTTGCCGCCAGGTATTTGTGGATCCCTCTTCTGTCCATTTTTGCAAATATCAGGTCAGTCTCGGCAAACTGAGATGTATATATATGTGATCAGTTGGAGCGATATGCAAGAGGTGGGACAAATTGACGTCGGGCGACTAAAAAGCAATCATATGACTCACCCACAAGCTTTTCCTGGCATCTCACATTCAGACCTCAGACCCGAAAATACGGTGGACTTAGCCTTAGTATCTCAGCCTCGCTGTTATGGCAGCTGTTCATGTGAAGAATATGAAGTATCCACACGGCCCCTAGCACCGGCTCAAGCGGAATTAGATACACTAGCTCGGGCGCTGTGATGACAGATCAGCTCAAACAAATAACTCGTTTGATGTTAATGAATGAGCATCGTGGACGTCTGATGGCGTAAATGTCTCAACATGGGGTAAACATGGTAAATGAAAGAATACCCTGAAAAACTAACCTGTAATGCCCGGCGTCGTACGGCTTAAATTTCCCACCAAAACAATAAACCTACACATATTTGTCGAATGACATGTACAGGGGGCGGGCTTCGGAGACTAACAGTCCACCAGCAGATACCTAATATGCAGGTAATACATTGGAGCGATATGCAGAAAGTTGGGGAAAATTGACGACGTCTGGTAACTAAAGGGCCACCATATGACTCGACTTCCCTAGGCACCTCACATTCATACCCAAGAATGCGGTGGATTCTCGAACGTAGCCTAAGTATCTCGGCCGCGCTTTTATTGCAGATGTTCATGTGGAGACTATGAAGTATCCTCACGGCCCCTATACCATCTTAGTTTACCGAGATATCAGACCTTCCCAACACGGTCGCCATTTCGATTCTACCCATACTTCATTGCAAGCAAGATTGAGCAAACAGACAATCTCTAGCAATAAAATCGTTTCTTATTCATTACAATTAATGTTTCCTCACAACCCTTTGCTGTGATTGTATCAAAGTTACGTATACCCATGCAAAATTCATTATATACCAAGTTTTCACAATGTAACTTTGAATGAACAAGAGACATGAGGAATTCCAACTAACCCCGATTTTTGTGGGGCACTCTCAATCAGATTTTGTTTTTCTGTCTTATTTCAGGCCAGATTATTAGTTTGTCATCCACAAAATCATATTGATTTACTTCTGTACGACACTTGGTTCAAACGAAACCTTTTGAAACACCATCCAGATATAAGCATAACAATTTATAGAAATAAAGAAAGAAAAAAACAGAACAAGGCGCGATAATCAGACACAAATAAAGGAAAAATACAATTTCTAGATTCATGACGTCATAGCGACGAAACGAAAGCAGTTACCGGAAGTCTGATTACTCTGTCTTTCAGGTCTATCCAAAAGCAATGTGTGGAGCATTTCAGTATGATAAACCGCGAACTAAAGAAAATATGGGACGGTAATCATCCCTACCCCCATTCGGATTTAATGGTGTCATGACCGGAGAACATCTATATGAATCCATGCTGAGGTCAAACGGAACTTAGTAGAAAGACGTATCTGGTCTAGAATTAAACGGGAGACATATATCTTTCAAAATTATATGTCAAATATCACCAAGAAGGGATTACTGCGAAAGAAACAGAGAAAATCGGAGAAAATATTCCCCAAAATTCATGAGACAAAGGCTTCTCGAGCTTCTGACGTCACAATGACGTGGCTAAATTAGCTAGAGAAATTCGTATTGTTTTATCTGAAAGGTCATTATACGGAGGTAAATTTATGTAAGTTTCAGATCGCGAAGCGCAGGGGTAATAAAAATATGATGGTTGAATTACCCCTACCCCCATTTCGGTTTTAAATTTTTCAAAACCAGTCAGCATCAAACAATTGCATGTAGCAACCTTAGGCACCACCGTAGATATCTACATCAGGTATTTAATTGACCGGGAGATGTTGATCTTCCAGAAAAAGAAGTCAGACAAAATCTACGCGGGGGGTGCTACGGAATGACATGTTCTCGCGAGTGGCTACCGGACTATATGTTATACCATACATTTTTTTTAGGACGGAAGATGATAGTTTGTTATGACAAGTTTTCAGCAGTACTTCATTGCTGTTTTGTTACTACTGAGAGAGGATGGACAAAGGTACACTTTAATTATATCAATTTATTCTCTCAGATGTATGTATAAGTTTTTTTTCATGAAACGGAATATATCATGCACCCGCGGCGGACTGGGACACTTTTGCCGGGGCACACTGGGACAATAGTAATCAAATGGTGAAATTTACTTTCATCCTAAAATGCTATTAAAGTGCATTATTTTGTTTGCTAGATAGTAGTTATTGCTAATCCTATCGGATCTGATGAGTTTTACTAACACTTTCAAAGTGAAATGATTTCGTTGGCATGAGAATCACACAAAATATTTTTTCCCCTCAAATTTGGCCCCTGAGAAATATTTTATGTAAAGCAGGGTCTAAAATTGCAGCTAACTTAACCATCGCTGCTGAATTGTCTAAACTCATATGAAACATAGTATATACTTGATTTAAAATGTATTTTGGTTATTGTCCCACCACACCCCAGTGGGTGTTCCAGTGCACCCATATACGGGGCAAACCGGAACACTTTTTTGAGTTTTTAAAAATGAGTTCTGGAGGAAAGTATAACAGATAACAGTATAACAGTAATTCAGAGTTTTTTGTATGATTATGTCATACTAAATATTCGTTATAACTAGAGCATAGAAGGCGAATCTACAGGGTAATAATAGCAGAGATTTTTGTAAAAAAGTGAAAAATGTCCCAGTGTACCCCAATCTCCCCTATTATTATTACAAGGAATGTAGCCAGACGATAGTCGTTCAGCTGACATGCGCTGTTCGGAGGTTGTCTTGGTACTCAGACATCTCAAAATGGGATATCAATCAACTAAAAACACAATAGAACCATTTGTGCGTTTTACTGACGGTTCGATAGTGTGAAAGGACTGACCAAAAAGCTGGCATTTTAGATTCAGTGGTTGGAAGGTGCAAAGTGCTCCAGAGGTTGAAAATTATGCCTCTGAAATCCCCCAAATTTCACTTTCATCAAAGAGGATTGATTGTAAATGGCTAATAAATGAACCTCCAATAATATTCCCTACCCTCACCACGATTCCCCGCCCCCGCCCCCTCCTGGAAATAGGACTGGGAAGGCTCAGTTTATGTAATACCACTAATATTTTCTAAGAAAGTATGGTGTTCCACTGTTTTTATTATATATTCAACAAGAACTATATGTGTTTAGTATTACGAGTGCTCATTCACCCCCATGGCTCATTCGCCCCCATGGGTTCATTGACCCCCATGGGTTAGTTTATAAGGATAGGGGGATCGCGTGCCCTTTCTATACTACTCATCGCGCATGCAGTCGACCCATTCTACTGTAGGGTGCAAGCCTGGCCCATGGAATCTCAGGTAGCGAAAACCCCAGGTCTCTCGCCCCACGCTATCCCGCGCCATACCTATAGGGATAGGGAGATCGCTTGCCCTTTCTATACTACTCATCGCGCATGCGCAGTCGACCCATTCTACTGTAGGGTGGCATCAGACTACAGTTAATCAGTTCCGGTCAGTACAGTTAATCACTTCCGGGTCAGTGCCCCACGACCTACATAGTTTAGAAATTTGAGAGCAGATATTTATGGATTGTATGAGCTGCGATTTTTCAGCATTTCTGATACATCTGATATTTCAACTTGCAGATGAGGCTTCAAACTGTACTTCCTGGTGTTGATTTGGGCCACTTTGGGAAAAGCATGTTGGATGGAGACATGATCAGTGAAGGGTGAGAAGGCTCCCTGTTTACAAATTGAATGACATTCTGTAGTACCAATCAGCTGTCAGTGGCGGAAATTTGAAATTTCCGTGGTCAACATCTGTCAAGACTTTCACTGGTAATGTCCCACAAGGTAAATATTGACATGCCAGGTGGATTTATGCATTGTGAATCTTCTGGATTTTTGCGGATTTTTAACGCTAATACATAACAAGTAACGGAATTAATAGTGGGCTGGTGCCGGGTGTAAGGCTGGCCCATGGAATCTCAGGTAGCGAAAACCCCAGGTCTCTCGCCCCACTCTATACCGCGCCACACCTATGCGACCCGCTGTGCAGTGAGTAAAGTGGAGGAGGAGGAGTAGGAGTCGGACACGCCACGGATTATACTAGGGAGATAATGAATAACATAGACACTGACATCGTCAATTTTCTCCACCTCTTGCATACCGCTCCACTTCAATGAGATTTTAGGGTTCAATCAAAAATGTCCACTTAACATGTAATCGGAAAACAAAATTAACATGGTGAACATTCAGTTTTTTTTTGTTTTTTTTTTGTTTTTTTTTTTTCAGTTTCAGTTTCTTTGTCTATATTTTTACCGCTTGTTTTATTCATTGGAATTCGTCACATTTGCTCACTCGTTGTACATCACCTTTTCTCGAGCTGACAAATCGTCATGCCTCCTCACGCTACAACAACATGCTATATTTGTATAGTGAAAAACGACCCTTTCGGTTTCAGATGGTAAGATTTGCTGAGTGAAAATGCTAAGCAAGTTCTCAGAAGTCACATTATCATCCTCCCACACAATGATAAATTCTGGCATATCTAGATCATTGTCCATCTTGTCCCGAGGAAGTTTGCACTTGTTATGGTAAGATTATGTCATTGGGAGGACTTTAAATCAGATCACACACAGCTCCGCTCGAGGTCTATCACTCGAAGATACTCGTAATGTGTGATCTAACTATTACTTAAGGCCTATCATTCCTCGCCCATCGTGTAAAATAGAATCTCCCAAATCAACACCTGCGATTGTCAAAATGTTATAAATTGTGCTGAAACGTTCTAGTTAATGCGCTGTTACAAGTGTGTACTATAGGCACAAATGTTATAGATTCTGCAATTTTGCACAAATAGATTACTTCATGATCCTTTTATTCTATAATCATGAAATCAATGCATTGAAATGACTCTGACCGCGAATTTACAACAAACTGTTGCATGTTATGGCAACAGAAAAATTTCTTTCATGGGGAATATTTTATTTTTAAATAATCCTCGCCTTAACGTACCACATCCTCTCAGACGAAACGGGAATGAGCTGTACGTCATATGCGGTGGCACAAAGAGGGCATTGATGATATTTTTAGTTTCCGAGATTTTCAACTGAATTATCAGTTACTTTTCTCCATTTTTTAGTGGTTCGCTCTGCATTTTCTTGTCATTTCTTTATTCAGTTTCCTTTTGTCATTTTACAGTTTTCAACATTTCTTGGCGGATTACTGCAATTCAAGAGGTGTCATTGTAAAATGCGACATTGTACATTGTCATTGTAAAACGCAACAAATGAAAATTCTAAATTCGCCAAAAGAATAAAACTATTTACACCGCAGTGAAAATATTTATACCGCGGCGAAAATATTTACACCGCGGAAAAATCATATACACCTTAGTGGAAATGGTTTTTTGAGGATATATTAAAGTCGCATGCAGTGTTTGACAATAAATCGAATTTGAATTGCAAAAAAGTCACCAAGAAATGTCGAAAACTATATACACTGATTCGAAGAAATTGAAGGAAAAATTCTTTGAAAATAAAATCGAAAGAAAATGGAGAATTCAGTGAAAAATAGTAAGAGAATCAGTCAAGGAAAAAAAAGAAAAAAAATCATGTTCATTATGTTTGATGTTGGTCACCGTAGTAACAAGAATATACTAGTATTAAGAATAATTCCCACGTCTAGGTTTCAGAAAATAATTCCCTCAAATGACGATAATCCCCAAAATTAGATTTTAAGATATCGTATAGAAAATGGCGAACTGTATAGCCTGATTTTAATAGGCAATAACCAATGTCTGCTTGGACTGCTATATGCACCATTGATACATGGATCAACGTCTTTGATAAACCCGATATGGGAGAACAAAGATGGTGATTTTTTCAACCCATCAGGGAGAGTCTCTCATAATACTCGGCAGTTTCCTTATTTCACAGTTCATGTCTTTGATCCCATTTGAATAATTTATCGACTCCAGCCTTGTTTTCAAAAACTGTATCATTACACGAATTAATTGGTACGACGGAACCATGATTTTTTGACCCGAGCTTATAATCCATCAATTTTCTTCTCCAGATTTCCCATGATATCTCATCACTTTAGAAAAATCTATGATAACTGAATCAATTCAAAAGTCTGGAAAATACACTGGTAAGGTATTTAAAGTTACGATTAACATACATGATAAGCTTACACGTTAATCACGTTGTGTGGCGTGTGTGTTGTACTATAACCAAGCCCCTACTTACCATATAACATTGCATGTGCCAAGAATAGAGCATTACTATTAGGGATTTACTTTTAATGACTTTTTTGATTTTTTTTGGAGGAAATGTCATGTATCGGCTGAAGAATAATGGCGAGTTCATACAGCTCTCGATCGAAATTATTTCGCTGCCATATACGCTGATGACACGGTCATATTTTATGATACCGCAGAAGAATTAGAACTGGCGTATAATGAATTTTCAGTGGGAAAATTGGAAACTATAAATATAGAAAAAGGACAGAGATGTTATTCAGAAGACCAAGGAACCTTAAATATTTCCATTGAATCCTTACCTTTGCTGTTCGACCAAACTGTATTACCAGTTTTACTTTGTTGTCTGTGCTGTCTGCGGATGTGTTGCCTGTGGATGTGTTATCTCTGTATGTGTTGTCTGTGGATGTGTTGCCTGTGGATGTGTTGTCTATGGATGTGTTGTCGGTGGATGTGTTGTCTGTGGATGTGTTGGCTGTGGATGTGTTGTCTTTTGGTGTGTTGTCTGTTGGTGTGTTGTCTGTGGAAGTGTTGTCTCTCGATGTGTTGTCTGTGAGTGTGTTTTCTGTGGATGTGTTATCTGTGAGTGTGCTCTGTGTGGATGTGTTGTCTGTGGATGTGTTTTCTGTGGATGTGTTGTCTGTAGGCGTGTTGTGTCTGGGTATGTTGGACGTGGATGTGTTATCTGTGGATGTATTGTCTGAGGGTGTGTTGTGTGTGGGTATGTTGGATGTGGATGTGTTGTCTGTGGATGTGTTGTCTGTGGGCGTGTTGTGTGTGGGTATGTTGGATGTGGATGTGTTGTCTGTGGATGTGTTGTCTGTGGATGTATTGTCTGTGGAAGTGTTGTCTGTGGAAGTGTTGTCTGTGGATGTGTTGTCTGTGGATGTGCTGTCTGTGGAAGTGTTGACTGTGGATATGTTGGCTGTGGGTGTGTTGTCTTTTGGTGTGTTGTTGTCTGTGGAAGTGTTGTCTCTGGATGTGTTTTATGTGGGTGTGTTTTCTGTGGATGTGCTTTCTGTGGGTGTGTGGATGTGTTGTCTGTGAATGTGCTGTCTGTGGATGTGTTGTCTATGGATGTGTTGTCTGTGGCTGTGTTGACTGTGGACTGTGTTTGCGTCCTATCTCCACAACAGAAAACAGAGTGTAGCGTTAGGCGGAGTGATATCGGACCCTTTGACAGTTACTATGGGAGTCCCGCAGGGATCCATCCTTGGCCCCTTAATGTTTATACTATTCATGAACGACCTGGAGGACGTAATTCGTCATAGCGAAGTCCATAGCTTTGCTGACGACACCTCTATCTACACCTCTCATACCAATCTACAGTCAGAGACCATTCAAGCCCAGTCTGACCTTGATAATGTTATGAAATGGATAAAAATAAATCGCATGTTCGTAAATATTCTTAAAACTCACTATATGATTGTTCGTTCGTCACGTAAATCACTGAATTTTGAAGCTGTTCAACTAAAAATGGAAGATTGTGAACTCTCTAGAACTAAAACAACTAAACTACTTGGAGTTAATTTTGACGAACATCTGACATTCAAAACTCATGTGAGCATGTTATGTAAAAAGGTTTCCAAAAAACTAGGTCTGTTGAAACGAACACGACATTTATTACCTGCTGATCTTAGTAAAATGTTATATAATTCATTAGTCCAGCCTTCAATCGATTACTGTGATATTGTTTGGGCAAACTGTGACCAAGGCCAATTAAGTAGGATCGAGAAGCTTCAAAAAAGAGGGGCGAGAATTATACTTATGAAACCATATCTGACTCCATCTAAAGACATGTATACAGAATTAAAATGGATATCTCTGTCCGATCGTATCGTTTTACACAAGGCGGTACTTGTATTCAAGGCTGTTAAAGGATTGGCTCCCAAGTACTTGTGCGATCACTTCAGCACAATCGTCCGACAGAGGACCACACGTTCTATGACACGGGGGGATCTGATTGTTCCTCGCCCTCGAACGGAAATGTTCAAAAAAAGTATAATGTATTATGGTCCCAAAATGTGGAATAATCTATCTATCGACATAAGAAATTCTCCATCTGTGCCAACTTTTAAAGCTAGATTCTTAAAACATTTATGTCTGTGATATAGTTCTAGTATACATCGCAATATATCAGATTCTAGCAACTCTACGTGTATATTTTATTGCAAATGTAAATTTTTAATTTTGTTGATATCTTTTATGTCATATTTGTCCTGTATTGTTAAATGTATGTACTAACACGTATCCTGTTGTATATTATTAATTTTATGCTGGGCCTTGTGGTAGACTAGCTTCTGGCTAAACAAGCTACCCAGCTTAAATAAAGTTATCTTATCTTATCTTATCTTATGAGTTGTCGGTGGGTGTGTTGTCGGTGGATGTGTTGTCTGTGTATGTGTTGTCTGTGGATGTGTTGACTGTGGATATGTTGTCTATGGATGTTTTGTCGGTGGATGTGTTTCTGTGTATGTGTTGTCTGTGGGTTTGTTTTCTCTGGATGTGTTTCTGTTGTGTTTTTTTGTGGGTGCGTTGTTTGTTGACGTGATGTCTGTGGAAGTATTGTATGTGGATGTGTTTTTGTGTATTTGTTGACTTTTGTCTGTGGATGTATTATCTGTGGATGTGTTGTCTGTGGAATTGTTGTCTGTGGTTGTGTTGTCTGTGGATGTGCTGTCTGTTGGTGTGTTGTTGTCTGTGAAATTGTTGTCTCTGGATGTGTTTTCTGTTGGTGCGTTTTCGATGTATTTTCTGTGGGTGTGTGGGTGGGTTGTCTGTGGATGTGTTGTCTGTGGATGTGCTGTCTCTGGATGTGTTGTCTGTGGATGTGTCGACTGTGGATGTGTTGTCTATGGACGTGTTGTCGGTGGGTGTGTTGTCGGTGGATGTGTTGTCTGTATGTGTTGTCTGTGGATGTGTTGACTGTGAATATGTTGTCTATGGATGTGTTGTCGCTGGATGTGTTTCTGTGTAGGTGTTGTCTGTGGATGTGTTTTCTATGGATGTGTTGTTTGTGGATCTCATGTCTGTGGAAGTATTGTTTGTGGATGTGTTATTT
Organism: Hanleya hanleyi; assembly: GCA_036873755.1. Lineage (NCBI taxonomy): Eukaryota > Metazoa > Mollusca > Polyplacophora > Lepidopleurida > Hanleyidae > Hanleya > Hanleya hanleyi. The sequence goes on along the minus strand of JAVTVY010024852.1, from coordinate 38,464 downwards.
GCTGTCTTTTGTCTGTGGGTGTGTTGTTTTTGGATGAGTTGTCTGTGTATGTGCTATGGATGTTTGTACAGATCCCTCTGGTAGAAAGGGTTAATGCTCATTTCACAAAGAGAATTTTGCACCTTAGGAAAATGTACACCACATGTTATGTTGCATAGCGACTAGGCAGGTATCCACTAAATTCAATCATACAACGAAGAATTTTTGGGCAGTTGTATTACCAGGAGAAGCAAAGTATCAAACAAAATATAAAAATATCTATGTAATGGTTATATTAATGGGACAACTAAATGTAAATGCTTAGTCCATGTGACAAACTATCCTCAAGAAATAAGATTTAACGACATGTGGCTTGAACAAAGAATCGGTTTGTGTAATAAACAAATAAAATGATGGCAAACGGATCAATAACTGCATCATAGCATGATGGAAGTGTCGAAATCATCGAAAGGTTCTAATACGCGACTTGCCGGTCGTCTGAAAGTGGCGGAAAACAAGAGTTATTGCCCCCTATTCAGGAGCAAGATTCAGATACAGCAATGCCTTCAACATGAGCTTCGGGGAAATTACCGCCATAAGTTTGTTTGTAGACAGTGTCAGAAGCCGACCGGGACCTGGAATATCACTGAACTCTTCTACAGTTAAAGAAATCTGGAGAAATCATGTAAAAATCCTTCGAAATAACTTTTTTCGGCAATTGTCAGTCCGTGCCCATACTTACGGCATGCGTGAGACAAAAGTTTACTCGCATTGCACTATGAGAAGGAAACATGACGGTTTTTGCTATTTTCAGACGACCGACAAGGCGCGTATTAATTGATTCACAAAGATAATATATCTTTAGAGAATTACCTCACCATTTTACGATCTATAGATTTACTTACACCATAGCGACATTCAGACTATGCAATGATGGGCTTCCAATCGAATCAGATAGATTGACAAATTCTGAACGTAAAGAAAGAAACTGTAGGCCCTAAACGTCGTAATATTGGATCAATAGGCAACATGTATCATTATATCTTCGCTTGTATGTATTTCGCTGTAGAGAGAAATAAATATACACGTGTACCAAGTTGTTATATATCACGTCACAGTGAAATCAAATACAGATAACTGATGAATAATTCAAACTACATAATCTCCGGAAAATTTCCCCCTATATCATGTTTATATGCCACATCATTAAGGCGTTCTCAGGAAAATGAGACAATATTTGGTTTGTCGGGTTAGATTTAATTGGCGTTCCAAGTCTTCTTGTTATGGAAACAAGACAATATCCCTCATTAGCACACCTAACAGAAAGCAACATTTTGATTGGTTGAAGACAGTAAAGTTATGAGAAGATATGACCTGGTGACGGGGTGGGGGGCAGTAACTCTCCTGGGGGTAATTATTCTCACAATGGTGCCCTCCAGATAGGGGCATTATCTGTCCAGGAGGTTACTATTCTTACAGCAGTACTCTCCGGACAGGGGAAGTAACTCTCCAGGAGGTAACTATTCTTGCAATAGTACCCTCCAGCCAGGGGCAGCATCTCTCCAGGAGGTTACTATTCTTACAATAGTACCCCATGACAGGGACAGTAGCTCTGCAGGAGGTAATTATTCTTGCAATATTACCCCCCAGACAGGGGGAGTAACTCTCCAGGAGGTAACTATTCTTGCAATATTACCCTCCAGACAGGGGAGTAATTCTCCAAGAGGTAACTATTCTTGCAATATTACCTTCCAGACAGGGGGGTAACTCTCCAGGAGGTAACTATTCTTGCAATATTACCCTCCAGACAGGGGGAGTAACTCTCCAGGAGGTAACTATTCTTGCAATATTACCCTCCAGACAGGGGGAGTAACTCTCCAGGAGGTAACTATTCTTGCAATATTACCCTCCAGTCAGGGGGAGTAACTCTCCAGGAGGTAACTATTCTTGCAATATTACCCTCCAGACAGGGGGAGTAACTCTCCAGGAGGTAACTATTCTTGCAATATTACCCTCCAGACAGGGGAGTAACTCTCCAGGAGGTAATTATTCTCATAATAGTACCCTCCAGATAGGGGCAGTATCTGTCCAGGAGGTGACTATTCTTACAGCAGTACTCTCCGGACAGGGGAAGTAGCTCTCCAGGAGGTAACTATTCTTGCAATAGTACCCTCCAGCCAGGGGCAGCATCTCCCCAGGAGGTTAGTATTCTTACAATAGTACCCCATGACAGGGACAGTAGCTCTGCAGGAGGTAATTATTCTTGCAATATTACCGCCCAGACAGGGGAGTAACTCTCCAGGAGGTAACTATTCTTGCAATATTACCCTCCAGACAGGGGGAGTAATTCTCCAAGAGGTAACCATTCTTGCAATATTACCCTCCAGACGGGGGGAGTAACTATCCAGGGGTTAACTATTCTTGCAATATTACCCCCCAGACAGGGGGAGTAACTCTCCAGGAGGTAACTATTCTTGCAATATTACCCTCCAGACAGGGGGAGTAATTCTCCAAGAGGTAACTATTCTTGCAATATTACCCTCCAGACAGGGGAGTAATTCTCCAGGAGGTAACTATTCTTGCAATATTACCCTCCAGACAGGGGGAGTAACTCTCCAGCAGGTAACTATTCTTGCAGTATTACCCTCCAGACAGGGGGAGTAACTCTCCAGGAGGTAACTATTCTTGCAATATTACCCTCCAGACAGGGGGAGTAACTCTGCAGGAGGTAACTATTCTTGCAATATTACCCTCCAGACAGGGGGAGTAACTCTCCAGGAGGTAACTATTCTTGCAATATTACCCCCCAGACAGGGGAAGTAACTCTCCAGGAGGTAACTATTCTTGCAATATTACCCTCCAGACAGGGGGAGTAATTCTCCAAGAGGTAACTATTCTTGCAATATTACCTTCCAGACAGGGGGGTAAGTCTCCAGGAGGTAACTATTCTTGCAATATTACCCTCCAGACAGGGGGAGTAACTCTCCAGGAGGTAACTATTCTTGCAATATTACCCTCCAGACAGGGGGAGTAACTCTCCAGGAGGTAACTATTCTTGCAATATTACCCTCCAGACAGGGGGAGTAATTCTCCAAGAGGTAACTATTCTTGCAATATTACCTTCCAGACAGGGGGGTAACTCACCAGGAGGTAACTATTCTTGCAATGTTACCCTCCAGACAGGGGGAGTAACTCTCCAGGAGGTAACTATTCTTGCAATATTACCCTCCAGACAGGGGGAGTAACTCTCCAGGAGGTAACTATTCTTGCAATATTACCCTCCGGACAGGGGGAGTAACTCTCCAGGAGGTAACTATTCTTGCAATATTACCCTCCAGACAGGGGGAGTAACTCTCCAGGAGGTAACTATTCTTGCAATATTACCCTCCAGACAGGGGGAGTAATTCTCCAAGAGGTAACTATTCTTGGAATATTACCCTCCAGACAGGGGAGTAATTCTCCAGGAGGTAACTATTCTTGCAATATTACCCTCCAGACAGGGGGAGTAACTCTCCAGGAGGTAACTATTCTTGCAGTATTACCCTCCAGACAGGGGGAGTAACTCTCCAGGAGGTAACTATTCTTGCAATATTACCCTCCAGACAGGGGGAGAAACTCTCCAGGAGGTAACTATTCTTGCAATATTACCCTCCAGACAGGGGGAGTAACTCTCCAGGAGGTAACTATTCTTGCAATATTACCCCCCAGACAGGGGAAGTAAATCTCCAGGAGGTAACTATTCTTGCAATATTACCCCCCAGACAAGGGAAGTAACTCTCCAGGAGGTAACTATTCTTGCAATATTACCCTCCAGACAGGGGGAGTAATTCTCCAGGAGGTAACTATTCTTGCAATATTACCTTCCAGACAGGGGAGTAACTCTCCAGGAGGTAACTATTCTTGCAATATTACCCTCCAGACAGGGGGAGTAACTCTCCAGGAGGTAACTATTCTTGCAATATTACCCTCCAGTCAGGGGGAGTAACTCTCCAGGAGGTAACTATTCTTGCAATATTACCCTCCAGACAGGGGGAGTAACTCTCCAGGAGGTAACTATTCTTGCAATATTACCCTCCAGACAGGGGAGTAACTCTCCAGGAGGTAATTATTCTCATAATAGTACCCTCCAGATAGGGGCAGTATCTGTCCAGGAGGTGACTATTCTTACAGCAGTACTCTCCGGACAGGGGAATTAACTCTCCAGGAGGTAACTATTCTTGCAATAGTACCCTCCAGCCAGGGGCAGCATCTCCCCAGGAGGTTACTATTCTTACAATAGTACCCCATGACAGGGACAGTAGCTCTGCAGGAGGTAATTATTCTTGCAATATTACCCCCCAGATAGGGGGAGTAACTCTCCAGGAGGTAACTATTCTTGCAATATTACCCTCCAGACAGGGGGAGTAATTCTCCAAGAGGTAACTATTCTTGCAATATTACCCTCCAGACAAGGGGAGTAACTCTCCAGGAGGTAACTATTCTTGCAATATTACCCTCCAGACAGGGGGAGTAACCCTCCAGGAGGTAACTATTCTTGCAATATTACCCTCCAGACAGGGGGAGTAATTCTCCAAGAGGTAACTATTCTTGCAATATTACCCTCCAGACAGGGGAGTAACTCTCCAGGAGGTAACTATTCTTGCAATATTAGCCTCCAGACAGGGGGAGTAATTCTCCAGGAGGTAACTATTCTTGCAGTATTACCCTCCAGACAGGGAGAGTAACTCTCCAGGAGGTAACTATTCTTGCAATATTACCCTCCAGACAGGGGAGTAACTCTCCAGGAGGTAACTATTCTTGCAATATTACCCTCCAGACAGGGGAGTAACTCTCCAGGAGGTAATTATTCTCATAATAGTATCCTCCAGATAGGGGCAGTATCTGTCCAGGAGGTGACTATTCTTACAGCAGTACTCTCCGGACAGGGGAAGTAACTCTCCAGGAGGTAACTATTCTTGCAATAGTACCCTCCAGCCAGGGGCAGCATCTCCCCAGGAGGTTACTATTCTTACAATAGTACCCCATGACAGGGACAGTAGCTCTGCAGGAGGTAATTATTCTTGCAATATTACCCCCCAGACAGGGGGAGTAACTCTCCAGGAGGTAACTATTCTTGCAATATTACCCTCCAGACAGGGGGAGTAATTCTCCAAGAGGTAACTATTCTTGCAATATTACCCTCCAGACAGGGGGAGTAACTCTCCAGGAGGTAACTATTCTTGCAATATTACCCTCCAGACAGGGGGAGTAACTCTCCAGGAGGTAACTATTCTTGCAATATTACCCTCCAGACAGGGGGAGTAATTCTCCAAGAGGTGACTATTCTTGCAATATTACCCTCCAGACAGGGGAGTAATTCTCCAGGAGGTAACTATTCTTGCAATATTACCCTCCAGACAGGGGGAGTAACTCTCCAGGAGGTAAATATTCTTGCAGTATTACCCTCCAGACAGGGGGAGTAACTCTCCAGGAGGTAACTATTCTTGCAATATTACCCTCCAGACAGGGGGAGTAACTCTCCAGGAGGTAACTATTCTTGCAATATTACCCCCCAGACAGGGGAAGTAACTCTCCAGGAGGTAACTATTCTTGCAATATTACCCTCCAGACAGGGGGAGTAATTCTCCAAGAGGTAACTATTCTTGCAATATTACCTTCCAGACAGGGGGTAACTCTCCAGGAGGTAACTATTCTTGCAATATTACCCTCCAGACAGGGGGAGTAACTCTCCAGGAGGTAACTATTCTTGCAATATTACCCTCCAGACAGGGGGAGTAACTCTCCAGGAGGTAACTATTCTTGCAATATTACCCTCCAGACAGGGGGAGTAATTCTCCAAGAGGTAACTATTCTTGCAATATTACCCTCCAGACAGGGAAGTAATTCTCCAGGAGGTAACTATTCTTGCAATATTACCCTCCAGACGGGGAGTAACTCTCCAGGAGGTAACTATTCTTGCAGTATTACCCTCCCACAGCAGGGGAAGTAACTCCTCAGGGCAGGTAACTATTCTTGCAATATTACCCCCCAGACAGGGGAAGTAACTCTCCAGGAGGTAACTATTCTTGCAATATTACCCTCCAGACAGGGGGAGTAATACTCCAAGAGGTAACTGTTCTTGCAATATTACCCTCCAGACAGGGGGAGTAACTCTCCAGGAGGTAACTATTCTTGCAATATTACCCTCCAGACAGGGGGAGTAACTCTCCAGGAGGTAACTATTCTTACAATATTACTCTCCAGACATGGGTAGTAACTCTCCAAGAGGTAACTATTCTTGCAATATTACCCTCCAGACGGGGAGTAATTCTCCAAGAGGTAACTATTCTTGCAATATTACCCTCCAGACAGGGGAGTAACTCTCCAGGAGGTAACTATTCTTGCAATATTACCCCCCCCCCACCAAACAGGGGGAGTAGCTCTTCCGGAGGTAACTGTTCTTACAGTAATACCCTCGTGACAGGGGCAGTGACTCTGTAGGGGGCGTTCCTTCGTGTAAGAACACACGAGAGAAGCTAAGATCGTTTAATATGGTCGAAGCACTGGTGACCTATGTCTAGCATTTGAAAATCAAAAGCACTAGGATGCTGGCGGTGGGGAAAGTTTTCCGCTTGTCCGACGACACTTTCCAGCAACAGTTTAGAACTATTACCTTTTAGTGTAGAAAGATAGTGACACTTTGAAGAGGAACCTTCTGTGAGACGACAGATTGCTGCGATAGTTTGAAACTCATTTTTCCTGCTCCACAGTTTGCAGCGACACTTTGAAAAAGGTATATTCTGCCTGACGACAGATTGCTGCAGTGGTTTTGAAGTATTACCTGAGCGACAGATTGCAGCAAGATTTTGAAACTCTTTTTTCCTGGGCCATAGTTTCCAGCGACACTTTGGTGTGGTATTTTCTGTCTGACGACAGATTGCAGCGACAGTTTGACAGTCTGTATTTTGCTACAGTTTTTATTGAACTAAAAAGTTATGAAAGTTTAAGAACCGACATAATACGGTGTGATACTTAGAGTAGGTATATTATGATGAATGATAGTTTGCTGTGACACTTTGAAACTATTTTTCTCGGACGACAGTTTGCAGCGGCAATTTTGACTAATATGTTCTGTCGGACGACAGATTGCTGCGACAGTTTGAAGATATTTTTTTCTCAGCGACAGTTTGCAGCGACACTTTCACAAGGTCGATATCTTTTACACTGCTTTAACATTCGACTTCACATACATTCCTCCCCAACAGGGCTTTGACACTCGACTAAACGTACATTCCTCCCTAACACCGCTTTGGCACATGATTTCACGTACAATCCTCCCTAACACCGCTTTGCCGCTTCTCTTCATGTACATTTCCCTCTACTCTTTGCTTGCGAAATTATTTTTTTTTATATGAATTACACCATAGCTGAAATAAACCTGATTGTGATAGTTATGAAGCATACGTAACCCTAAATCGTCATCCCGCTTGACACGGGACTTCGTTTACGTTTCTCGGTAACACTGCTTTGACACTCGATTTCACGTACATTCCTCCCTAACACCGCTTTCTCACTCGAGTTCATGTATATTCCTCCCTAACACCGCTTTGATACTTCACTGCATGTGCATCCTCGCTAACACCGCTTCGACAATCAGCTCAACTTACATCTTTCTAACACCGTTTTGGCACTGGACTTTACGTAAATTCTTCCCTAACACCGCTTTGACACTCGACTTCACGTACATTCCTCCATAACCCTGATTTGACACACAACTACAGGTGCACTTTGGTGGGGAAATATGATATTTTATGCTGAAACGAACCTAAACTTGATTGCTATGATTCATACCCAACCCTAAGTCCTAAACCCGCTTTAATTGACACCCGACTTCCCATACATTCCTCGCTAACACCGCTTTCACATTCGACTTCACATACATTCCTCCCTTGCACTCTTCATGTACATTCCTCCCTAAAACATACACTTTGCTCGAGAAATTATATGATTTTGCCAGATGAAATACACCTGAATGTGATAGTATAGAAACATACCCAACCCTAAATCCCAATCTCGCTTCTGCACTGGAGTTCATGTACATTCCTCCCTAACACCGCCGCTACACTCAACTTCACGTACATTATCCCCGGAGACAGCTTAACATTCCATCTCACTTACCTTTCTCCCAACGCCGCTTTGACACACGACGAGACATACATTCCTTCCTAACACCGCTTTGACATTCGTCTTCATGTACATTTCTCCCTAACACATACACTTTGCTGGAGAAATTATATGATTTTGATAGCTGAAATAAACCTGATTGTAATATTATGAAACATATCTAACCCCAAGTCATCCCGCTTTAACACGCGACTTCGCGTACGTTCCTACTTAACATCACTTTGACACTCTATTTTATGAACATCGTCGCTAACAACGCTTTGACAATCAACTTAATTTACATACCTAGCTAACACCGTTTTGACATTGGACTTTACTTAAATTCTTCCCTAACACCGCTTTGGCACTCGACTTCATATACTTTCATCCCTAACACCACTTTGAAACTCGACTTCACACTCATTCCTCCCAAGCATCGCTTTGACACGCTACCTCGTGTACATTCCTCGCTATCACCGCTTTGACACGCGGCTTAACTTACATACCTCACCGTTTTAAGGTACATTACTCCCTAACCCGATTCGACATACAACTACAGGTACACTTTGGTGGAGTAATATGATTTTTATGTGAAACATATTAAACATACCTAACCCTAAACCTAAACCCGTTTTAATTGACACTCGACTTCACATACATTCTTCCATAACACCGTTTTGACACTCGACTTCCCGTACATTTCCCCTCAACATCGCTTTGACACTCGTCTTCATGTACATTCCTCTCTAACACTTTGCAAGTGAGATTATATGATTTTGACAGCTGAAATAAACCTGAATGTAATAGTTATGAACATACCTAACAGGTTGTAATCCCGCTTTGACACTGGAGTCCAGGTACATTCCTTTCCAACACCGTTTTCACACTTGACTTCATGTACATTTCTCCCATGGCACCGCTTTGACATTCGACTTAACGTACATTCCTCCCCAACAGCGCTTTGACACTGGACTAAACGTACATTCATCTCCAACCCCGCTTTGACACTCGGCATCTGTACAATCCTTCCTAACACCGCTTTGATACTCGTCTTCATGTACATTTCTGCCTAACTCATACACTTTGCTGGAGAAATTATATGATTTTGATAGCTGAAATAAACCCGATTGTGATACTTATGAAAGATACCTAACCCTAATTGGTCATCCCCCTTTGACACGCGACTTCACGTATGCCCCTCCCTAACAGCGTTCGGACACTCGACTTCCAGTATATTGCTCTCTAGCACTACTTTGACACTCTACTGCATGTATATGCTCGCTAACACCGCCTTGACACTCGACTTGCATACCTCGCTGAAACTCATCTTCATGTGCATTCCTCAAAAACCATATACTTTGCTTTATTATATGAAATGAAATGATTTTGATAGCTAAAATAAACCTGAATGTGATAGTTGTGAAATATACCTAACCCGAAGTCCTATTTCCTCTTTGGCACTGGAGTGCATGTACATTCCTCCCTAACACTGCTTTCACACTCAATTTCACATACATTCCTCCCCTGACGCCGCTCTAACGTTCGACTTCACGTATATTCCTCTCCAACAATGCTTTGACAAACGACTAATGATACATTCCTCCCGAACATCGCTTTGACAAGCACCTTCATGTAACCCCAACACATACGCTTTGTTGGAGAAATTGTTTGATTTTCATATCTGAAATAAACCAGGCCTTTTCAACAGTCATCTTTTCAAGGCGTACTTTTCCCCGAGACTTCGTCTATTCACATGAATGGATAGCTTTTTTCACCATGGATTTTGGAAAATTTTGAATAAATATCCTATATCTGAATTACATGGCTGAGTGACTAACGTCACAGGACCTACGAAGTAGGGTGGGCATTAGGACTCCGACGCGCACCGAACTCTAGGAAATCCCCCCGCCCCAAGTTGAAATCCTGCCTATATTAAGATGGACACAGCCCAAGTCAGAATCACCAGTGATTTTCATCAATAATCACTAGAAATTCTCATCAGAATTCGGTCAGCTCAAAACTTGCTGGTAACAGTCCCCTAATGCACCTTCATGCAAAAAATCAAGGTTCTAATGTCAACGGCTCTCCTTATTTTGCCGACGAAAGGATTCGGATGGACTCACTGACTGACTGACTGACTGACTACCGAACAATTTACAGATGGTAGCCAACTTTGTAGGAATAATGTAAACTCTGGAGGAAATATTACGGAGAAAGTTCATAAAAATAATAATAATAACATGGTAGCGTGACTAACGTCACAGGACCTACGAAATAGGGTTGGCATCAGGACTCCGACGTGAACTGAACTCTTTGAAATCCCTCACGGCCCATGTTGAAATCCTGCCAATATTAAGATGGGCACAGCCTAAGCCAGAATCACTAGTGATTTTCATCAAAAATCAGAAATTTTTATCAAAAGCAGACCAGCACAGAATTTGCTGGTAAGAGTCCCCTAATGCTCCTTCATGCCAAAAAGATCATAAAAATAATAATAATAATAATGAAAAAAATGGCACAGTGCTGTCGGTCACTGATAAAGGGTTCACAAACGGGGTGCTGGTCAGTAGTCTCTTACTCATATTGATGAATGATAATACGCAAAATGAACAACATAATTATTAGCCGGAGATTTGTTAATCTTATCCTTGACCAGGCGCTCCCTGATGGGTTGACGCAATTACGATGATATTTGTTCCATATCGGTTTATCAAAGACCTTGATATTATCCGATATCTTGCAAACTAATTTAGAGTATTATCGTCATTTGAGGAGATTATTCTCAAATCCGTACGTGAGGATTATTTCAAGTATTAGTATATAGTTTGGTTACAGATCATTAACGTTTCGTCTCAAATTTTAGATGGGTAGAAAAATTCATCAGGCCGAAATACGATCTACCAGAAAATTACTTTCACATTATATATTAATAAATCTACTAAAATATAACCGGCATGGTCCGCCCGTGCTGTGGTGTGGATGAGTTGGTGGATTTTCATGGGCATCCCGTCTACGACGGGCACTTGTCATGCATCTGCGCGAACCCAGTCAAATGTATTGACAGATATTTGCCTGTACTCCTATGCCCCGGTACAGTGGACGGTAACCGCCTTTCATCTGACTTGTTTGCATGTAGATGTCGATAGTCTATCAAGGTGTCGATAACCGGTTATTCTATCAATCAGACCGAGATCAAAGAGATTTTCTGTTCAGTGAGCTCGATGTTCATTTCTCGCATACCGATTTAAATTGTCAATTTCATAGAGATATTACTATGGAATATCGCTTGACGAGCTCGCGAGGGATAAAGCCACAGGTGATTCTGATTGGCTGAACCTCCGTTCTGGAATTATGCATCAAATCCAAATATCCGGATAATCTAACAATATTTCACCGGACAAAAATGGTGAACAAAAATGTCTCAGACTGCCTCAGATTTTGCATACTGAACTTCTGGTACCATCAATCAGACCGATCCATCTATTCTAATCAAAACAATGTCTGATGAACTAATCAAGCTTCAAGATTGATTCTCCTGTAATAAACTGTCATTGAATATAAAAAAAACGAAATACATGATTATCAAACCAACACGTAAATCAGCATCCAATCTTCCTAAACTTTCCGTCTCAGGCCAAGACATCGAACACGTAGACAGTTACAAATTTCTAGGAATTTTCTTCAATGATAGACTGAATTGGAAAACGCATATAGATCAGCTATGTTCAAAACTGTCGAGAAATATTGGTGTAATCAATAACATAAAACACTGCTTAATCAAGCAAACATTAATGACTCTTTATTATTCCTTATTTTACTCCTATATTTGTTATTGTAATGTGTGTTGGGCCAATACTTACTCCTCCCATCTTCAACCACTTTTCTTATTAAAGAAGAGACTAATTCGAATCATCAACTTTAGCGACAAATACTCCCATACTGCACCTATATTCAAACAAACTAATATATTACCAATGGGAAAAATGAACGATTACCTCACCTTAATATTTGTCCACAAATGTATCCACCATAATGTTTTTCTTCCTTTCGCGTATCATAATTACTTTACAAAACAATCCTCTGTACACAACTATCCAACCACACTCACATTTCAATCTGTTCAGAACATCTTGCCCATCTCAACTCTCTTTCTATAGTTTGAAATTGAAAGGCCCACGAATCTGGAACGTTCTCCCAGCTAATTTAAAGTACATTACTTCAAAATCCCTATTTAAAAGGGAGCTAACGAAAAATATTATGAGCGCAACAGAGAGTGATCATCACACTCGGTAACTCAATATCACTTTATTTGAAAAGTACACATTATTTATTATATCTGATTATTTAACGTATTGCTGACATGGATACATGCACTTATTATCTTCACAGGACAATTCATATTTAATGGTACAACTGCATAATGTCAGACTATATTTACTTAACTATTTCTATTCGCCATCTGTTTATATATATAATTATACTCTCGCTGTTTAATGTTTTACAACATATATATTCTTAGGGATAAAACAAACCCGCAAGGGTTTTATTCCCGCCAATATACAGACAATATGGACGCATTCCACATTGATTTATATGCATATCTTCTCTGTATGGTGAATAAAATTTCAATTCAATTCAATTAAAAAAATACCGAAATACATCGTTAATCCTAAATGTATATATGCAATCGGCTTGGATTTTGGAGTGATCGTTTTGGAGCGAACAATAGGCCTACATTATATTCGCTTGAATCAAAAAAACGTATAGTCAAGTTGGTTTGTAAAATGGAAACATATGGAGAGCTCTTTGTGGAATTTATGCATTCCACTTCGATGAGAACGGCTGAATTCATTTCAGTTTTTTTTTGTTCATATAACCCTCGTCGCTTTAGGGTCAGTCTGATAAAGTTTGGTACGGCCGTCGCAACCAATCCATACATCGTGTCGTTTACAACAGCTTTGTATTATAGAGACAGCATGACGATCTGACCCTCATTGATATGAAAGACCATAAATTTCATTTTGCGCGGTCTCGTATTTTGAAGATCTTTCTTGCTTTTGTAAAAAATGCAGATTTTAGGCGCAATCGGCAATCGATCCGGGGTCCACTTCCACGCCGCGCAAGCGCTCTACCAGCTGACCTAAAAGGGAAATTCCCGAAAGCTTTGAGCTTGTACAAGCGCTGGCACAGTGCCTCCCATTATACTCCTATCCGCCTAAATCCACTGCCTTTCCGAAATCAACCCAGGTTCTCTTGTCCAGAGCCCCACGCTCCATGAATCAGTTGTCACGGCACCAAAGTAAAAGATGAAGATTTTAGGCGCTATATCGAGATTCGATCCAGTGTTCCCTTACTTGCCAGAGCAGGTCTCTCTACCGACTGACCTAAAGGAAATTCCCGCACGCTGTGAGCTGTATAAGCACTGGTAAAGGTGCCTCCTGTGACACTTTTATTCTTTTTTTTTGTATATATTTTTTTATTCTCTTATATTTTTGAAGCTAAGTGGAGAAAATCAAAACGAAGGGTTCATTAAAAATTAGAAAAACCGTATAATATGAAAAATGTTCAAAATATTAAAACAAATCTCCCAAAATAAGAAATGCGCTCAAAAATACGAAAGATAACGTGTGCATAACAGTTATGGCAAATTCATTAGACTTCGAATTAAACAATGACAGTTGATATGTTATTAATGGATTGCTGGTTGGCAATATACATAAATAAGGCTCATCAAACTTAATGGTTCGTTCACGAATGATCATCACTTGCTCGCCAGGAAAGGGGAGCAGGTGGGTGGATTCTATTTTAGGTTTTTATTGATATTTTTAGTTGTGTTCAAGGTATTCTATACGGAATACGGTTGAAATAAACTGATGGGCGAACTATTAATTCTGTTTGCAGAACAAAAAAATATATAATTATTTTCTAATTAATTTTTGAAGCAAACATACGTAGCAGCATAAATTATAGCTCTCTAATATCTGGTGAAGCGTGTGATATGGAACTTCCCATGCTTGTCCGCACACGTTGTTTAAAAAAATGTCTTAAAAAACACTGCAGAACGAATATAATACCTAAAACAAATCCTCTTGGAGGTGGCAGAATACACGCCTTGTCGGTCGTCGGAAAGTAGCAAAATCCGCCATGTTTCCTTCCCATAGTGCAATGCGAACCACGAGTAAACTTTTGCTTCATGCATGCTGTAAATATAGGCACGGACTGAAAATTGCCGAAAATAGTTATTTCAAAGAATTGTTTACATGATTTGTTCACACTTCTTTCACTCTAGAACAGTTCACTGATAATTCAGGTCCCTGTCAGCTTCTGACACTGTCTACAAACAAACTTATGACGGTGATTTTTACGAGGCCCATGTTGAAGGCATTGCTGTATCCGAATCTTGCTTCTGAAAAAATCTTGCTTCTGACGACTGGCAAGTGGCACCAGCCCACTATTAATTCCGTTACTTGTTATGTATTAGCGTTAAAAATCGGCAAAAATCCAGAAGATTCACAATGCATGAATCCACCTGGCATGTCAATATTTACCTTGTGGGACATTACCAGTGTAAGTCTTGACAGATGTTGACCATGAAAATTTCAAATTCCCGCCACTGACAGCTGATTGGTGCTAAAGAATGTCATTCAATTTGTAAACAGGGAGCCTTCTCACCCTTCACTGATCATGTCTCCATCCACCATGCTTTTCCCAGAGTGGCCCAAATCAACACCAGGAAGTACAGTCTCATCTGCAAGTTGAAATATCAGATGTATCAGAAATGCTGAAAAAATCGTAGCTCAGAAAATCCATAAAGATCTGCTCTCAAATTTCTAAACAATGTAGGTCGTGGGCACTGACCCGGAAGTGATTAATTGTAGTCTGATGCCTGTCAGGGATGGAACCATAGTTAAAATAAGGAATGCTCTCATCTGACCAAACCATACCCATCCCCAAACTATCTTGAGAAGGCACAGATAAAACTATGCACAGATAGAGATTTTACAGCCTATATACCAAGCGTACCCCCTTTATAATTTCCCCTCAGTTTGCCCCATATGACTTAAGACTGAGGTACAAGTAAAAAGTACAATATCTCACTAACCTGTACATATTTCTCCATCTGCTAAAAAGCGCCAAGTCGACAATCCTTCTGCCTATACAAAAAAAGTATAAAGCATTAAATAGATATGTTAAACACTATTTTAAATTATTTTTTTATTATTTTAATTCATTTTTTATGAAATTTTTCAAATTAAAATTTAAAAATAAAGAAAAATTAAATTCAAAATGTGACAAAACATAATTTGTTTACAAGCTGCTCATTTAGACTACATTTGGTAAAAAATTCCTTCATGGCAGTGGTTAACTTCCCCATGTAATCAGTGGGTCATCCCAGTTATCTATCAAATGTGATTGAAATTTGATATTGATACAAAGATCAAAGACATGTTTAATCCTGTAATAAGTGACAGCAATATACACAAATGTGTACACAACACATACCAAAATATAACACAAAGGTGTTTATGGTATACGCAACTCGCATATAGAGAATATATGTCAATTCAATTGGATGGATCTACATCTCATCAAGATATTGCTGGCAGTAATTAGAAAGATGCACAATATTACTTGTAAACAGTTATTATTACTGAGAAAATTCCTAAATAACATTGAGGAATATATTCTGTGTCAGATTTCAAGTCTATGAATGCAATGTCTGCCAACAGGCAACACTTGTCAAAACACAACATAGAAGAAAAAAAGGAATAAAATTCAATGACAACATATCTGATGGTCATTTGCTGATCTCTGCTACATTAACAACCATGAAAGATGAGGACAGCTGGAAGTTGTCTCATTTAAACTGTTAACTGTTTGGTGAAACATTAAAGTGGCAACTTACAGAGAGCAAGGCCTATCTTCCAACAGAGTTGGACGCCATACCTCTGAGTCACACTGTGCGAAATTCCCAGAGAACCTATTTGATGTGTGTGTGTGGGGTGGGGGGGAGGCTTGCTAATATTTGGTGCCTGTAATCCATGTTCCTTGCTACCCACAAGATCTCTGATATGAATATGAAAGAAAGTTACAAACTAATAATCCTGGAGATAGTGGAAATGGAATGAAGAGAAAGTATTTGCTATGATGCAAATGTGACTGACAATAGACACACAAAAATGTGAAGCCATCAACAGTCAGATTAATTGTTGACTCAGTTAATCAGATTTTATTTGTCTGATTAAAGTTACAAATGCAAAAAGGCATTTTGGAAATTCTTTGTGTGTGGAACAAACATCTGAGTTTTTACAGGTGATATGATTATTATTAATTTCATGTGGTTTTAGACTGATATAAAGTGAATTTATGCATAAATGATTGAAGCATTGAAGATTTGAACTGAGGTCTAGATTTGGAAAAAAAGCATGTAATTGTATCGATGTGAATTTCCTTTCTTCCAGTTACATTTTATTGTATCTTAATTTGCTCATAATTACCAGCTGTGTTAAGTGAACCTCGTCATATTTGGCATTGACTATTTGGCCCTAGTACTGACAAATCAGTCATTTTTTGCCTATATTTGCTCCAAAAGGTCTCAATTTTGCCGCAGAAATGGCATAACAATACAAGAGATGTTACCCAGCATTATCAGTATGATGTTTATTTCAACCACATTTAGCAAGAAAAAAATAAATTTAATAATACAAAAAATGATTAAAATTAATTAAAAAAATTATTTTATTTTATTAATAATTTAATAACATAAATTTGAAACAATCCTAATATTTGTACGTTGTTCATGAGTCAGCCTAGAAAAAATTGGGCTGATCAAGTCAAAACTGTAGCTGCAGTGACGATTTAAAGTTCTCTGGTCAAATGTGAAAATGTCAGGTGTCAGGCATCAGCCCACTATTAATTCCGTTACTTGTTATGTATTAGCGTTAAAAATCGGCAAAAATCCAGAAGATTCACAATGCAATCCACCTGGCATGTCAATATTTACCTTGTGGGACATTACCAGTGGACGTCTTGACAGATGTTGACCATGAAAATTTCAAATTCCCGCCACTGACAGCTGATTGGTGCTAAAGAATGTCATTCAATTTGTAAACAGGGAGCCTTCTCGCCCTTCACTGATCGTGTCTCCATCCACCATGCTTTTCCCAAAGTGGCCCAAATCAACACCAAGAAGTACAGTTTGAAGCCTCATCTGCAAGTTGAAATATCAGATGTATCAGAAATGCTGAAAAATCGCAGCTCATAAAATCCATAAAGATCTGCTCTCAAATTTCTAAACAATGTACGATACGATACGATACGATATTTATTTACGGTCGAAGTAATGTTACATTGACCAAGGGAAGATAACTCCCAACATGAGATACAAGACCGTACAATACACACGTAATCAAAAATAGAGACAATTTCAACAACAAATCAAGCAAGCTTATAGTGAGATTCATTTTCTGGCAGGGGATCAGGACATTAGCTTTGTCCTTTTGTCAAACATTTTGTGCACATTTTTTCCGATAAGCAGAGCAGTGTTTTCAGGGCAAGACATGATATAGGTAGTTTTTTCTTTGGTATTCATAGCAATAAAATTAGGATTTTTTTTTATCAATTCCAGAAAAAAGGCTCTCTCACCGAGGAGAGACCTGGGCATGTACAAAGAAAATGTTGCTCGTCTTCGATACTGTCAAGGGCACAGAGTTTACAAAGTCTGTTATTCCTATCTAATTTATATTCTTACTTCTCCCTTTTTCTATTGCTAGGTTATGGGTACTAATTCTAAGTTTGGTGATTACCTGTCTGTAGCTCTGGTTTCTGATCTCTGTTTGGTATATTGGTAGGGATTCAGGCACTGGAAGTTGTTTGTAGAATATCAATTTTTCACAGGAGTTGATTCTCTGTTCCTTATATGAATTGTATACAGTAAGCATTTTTCCTTTGGCGACATTGGAAAGGTTGGGATCAATGGCAGATGTGGAATTAAAATTGAGTGAATAGTGTTCGAAAAGAGCCGGAATGTAACTAAACCAAGTGATAGTACGATCAGACAATGATTTCGAACAGTCATATGCATCCTTAAGGAGGGCGTTTTCGGACTGAGTTTCTAGTCGTTGCCAATATTTAATAATTGCGCAATTCAAATCAATTGCTAGAGAATTACGACCAGCCTCTTGTTTACTAGCTACATTGACGCTGTATGTAGGTCGTGGGCACTGACCCGGAAGTGATTAATTGTAGTCTGATGCCAATCAAAAGAACTATTCATTGTAATGGGCGTTTTATGTCTCTATTGTTAAGCCATCTGCATCATCGACAACATTTGGCATCTGCTATTAACCAATAAACTATATACTAACATAATAATGGACGAATTATATAAACATGAACACATTCTGCTGTGCCTTGTCTAAACACTCGACTATTGGCAAACATATGGTATCAGGCTCATCCATTATGTAAGCCATTCTGACAGAACGACGTGGGAACAATTACGAGGTTAATATATACGAGATGCCCGAAAATGGCCGAAGAAGGACGAATGATTTACCGTAAAAACAAACATTGATCGAAAACACCTGACTTGTCACACAGAGGCTCTCAGCTGGGACTATTAGAAGTCCCTGCTGTCAGGTATGGCTAAAGTAACTTGTTAAACGGGATGGAATGCGAGGAGTTTCAGTGGATACTCGAGTAGCAATCTTGATCAATACCCTTTGCATGCAGCTCCGGAGTATGAATTGAGGTACATGTCTTCGGATTCAGCACCTGGTCGAAGAGGTATGGGTGCCTTCCGCAAAAAAACTAAACACGCGTTGGCGTCCAAGGAATTTATTTATCTTTGCCGACAAATGTGTTGACCATGCTTGATATGAATGGATACTGACTTGCTTCAGCTCGCATTGAGCAGGAATATCTGGAAATTGGTGATCGAAGAATGTCTATCAATAGTTACATTTGAAGTGGACATCAGAGAAAAATGCCTGCCGGCATCGTATTTCTGATCCAAGGTAGCACATACCAACTGTCGTTTGCTCATTGCGGTACCTGCCGTCTGCTCATTCATTTCGCTTTTCTGACAAAGTCATCAGTGTTATGTTCCACGGAATCGCTTTTTTGAAAGATCTGGAATCCTTAAGGTAAAGAATTAATTAGACATGCATCAGGTATCGGGGTATGAAAAACTGTATTAATTTAATCCAAGATCTTATCACCAGAGCAATGCTGTCTAACGATTACTTGATAATCTCTCTGCAAATGGACTAAACAGTAATTATTTTATGCAAAAATAACATGATCTATGTCGATCTATACGCAGTCGGAGATTTCTGGACGAGCCCTATAAAACGGTACTGTTTCAAGATCGTGCCGTTTAAAGGATGTCTTCTTTGAGTCAAATAGATTGTGTTTCAAGACATTTATTGTATAGATGACATTCATTCTCCAGTTCGTCTTGAAAGTGACTATTCGTCTTGGCGCAATGACATTTTCCTGAGCACGTAGACTTTTCATAGGATCGGCACGGAATTCCTCTGTGCAAGTGACACTGCGTTCAGTTGAGAGGAAACAATTATGCCGGTATCTGGCTTCCATTCCTACTCTTCTTCGATCGGACGTTTGGGGTATGGGAGGACAAGTTCTGCCGTAGCTTTCACGCAGGCACTTATTGTGTATATAATACTGATCCAAACACTCGACGATGTAAAATGCGAAACGCTTCGCAGAAACGAAACGCGGCAATACGCGGGCGTAAATGACACTACAGTGCTACCTCAAACAGCATATAGTACCACTCAGGAATATTTGGAGAACGATACCGCTGGCCAATTAAATCAAGAAAATGGTACCGATACAGATCTGCGAGGTGATGAAGCAAATGATACCAATCAGGGGAATGATAGAACTCAGATATATAAAAACGGTACCGATACAGATGAGAAGTATGGAAACAGCAACGGTACCACACATCAGTCTGTGAATAACAATGATATCGAAAAGCATTATGATAAAAGCAATGGAACTTCCCAGCAGTACAATATCAGTAACTTCACTTCTCATGGGTACGAAAATAACAGTGTTATCAATCAACGGTATTATAACAACGACACAACCAGAAACAGAAGCAGAAACAGCAATTGCACCACAAAGGAGTATGAAAACAGTAATCGCACCACAGAGAAGTATGAAAACAGCAACTGCACCACAGACGAGTATGAAAACAGCAATCGCACCACAGAGGAGTGTGAAGACAGCAATTGCACCACTGCGGAGTATGGAAACAGCAATCGCACCACAGAGAAGTCTGAAAACAGCAATCGCATCACAGAGAAGTATGAAAACAGCAATGGTACTGAGACCGAGGACGACTACAGAAATCGTACATCCCATCAGCACGAAAACAGTACTGATACCCCCATCGCTAATTATACAATTTCGTCGGAAAAGGTGACACTAACTTTGGCTGGATTTACAGAAGTCGACATAATCAAAGATGGTTGGGCATCAGGCGGTGTAGTGCCAGCTATCCAGATGGCTTTTGAAGACGTTAATAGCCGGGATGATATTCTCGAAGGTTATAACTTGACATGGGAATTCAAGGACACCAAAGTAAGTGCAATTTATTATTTTTCCTTCCACACTCTCGTGTAGGACGCGGTGCGGTTTAGCGAGTAATTGCCAGTTGAAATGCCAGAATGAGATATCACGTACCGGTATAAAAGAAAATTTTCAATTTTATAGTAAAAAAAATTCATCATCATGTATGCTTAGAATAGTAGCTCGCCACCGAATCTTCGACCTGCCAAATAAAAACATCATTGAGAATTACCAGAAGCAAGTGAACTAGAAAATCTGCATCCGTGAATTAGGCTTAGCTAGAATCACAGGCCCCAGTGTCTGGACAGTAGAATTTAAATTCACTATAATTTAAATAATTTTTTTTTTTTAAGTCATCCTATAATACAGAGAGGAAAAGGTATTGCACGCGCCATATTGGATTTGCCCGCCAAATACGAAAAACAAAGTAAAGTTTTCACATTAAAAACTGTTTAACTGACCGTGTTACTGGTGTCCACTCAATTTTGAAACCTTTGTTATGCCATCTAACCCTACGGGAAATCTCAGATCGCCGTTTTATTGGTATAAATCCATCTCTGAAAACAGTAAACTTACGGCTTCTGTCAGCCGCTCTCTGGCTCCACTGGGACGTAAATTGCTGTCTACGTCATCGCTTTCGGCATTCTCAAATAGAGCCGTGTCTACCCGCGGGAAAACTGGTGACATTTTTGAATCTCCAATTTCAACGCGAGGCAGCATGACATCACTCGCTCGCGGGTAGACACGCAAAATGGTACATCTTCAGAAAATTTATGACTTAACCTGAAGATCACAAGATCATTGTTTAGCATCATCAGATAAGCAAGAATAGTGCGATCAGACAACATGCAGGCGAAAGTACGGTATAATTGACGTAATTCGTTGTTTTCCGCGTTTCAATGGTTGATCTTCAATGCAGAATCTAGGTCAACTAAATTTATGTCTGCTGCTTCAAACGAGTAGGCCATAAAGTTCAACGTTCAGTTTTATTTTTTTAACAACAAAACTTGCATAATGATAGCAACAAAAGTACATATCATAGGGCGTGTGAACAGTACTATGTAGTGAATGAAGAACAGAAATGCTGCAACTGCCTTGCCCTGATCAAGTACATGTCACGCTAAGAACCTGGGAGAGGTCATAAATTTTCGGAAGATGTACCGTCTTGCGGTAAACACGGCTCTCTTTGAGAATGCCGAAAGCGATGACGTAGACAGCAATTTACGTCCCAGTGGAGCCAGAGAGCGGCTGACAGAAGCCGTAAGTTTACTGTTTTCAGAGATGGATTTATACCAATAAAACGGCGATCTGAGATTTCCCGTAGGGTTAGATGGCATAACAAAGGTTTCAAAATTGAGTGGACACCAGTAACACGGTCAGTTAAACAGTTTTTAATGTGAAAACTTTACTTTGTTTTTTCGTATTTGGCGGGCAAATCCAATATGGCGCGTGCAATACCTTTTCCTCTCTGTATTATAGGATGACTTAAAAAAAAAAAAAATTATTTAAATTATACTGAATTTAAATTCTACTGTCCAGACACTGGGGCCTGTGGCTAGAATGCATCGACCACCGGCTGCCTCGGCTTTTAACACATGATGTGACGACGTTTGTGTACGTCGTGTTCGCTCAGATTCGCAACAAAAATCGTATGTTGCATGCTATGGGCTACTCAGCCTATAAAGGTATATATACAGTAACACCCATGATCGCTTGCCTGACAGGTCTTTTCTAGCTTCTGGTTAAATTTGATTTTGGTATATTACATGCATACATAATCTCCGATTTCGGTGTGAACACATTATACTGAACTCTGAACTTATGATGATCGACGAAAATTGTCGTTTGAATCGATTTCGACTAAACTTAGTTCCGGTTGTGTTCGAGCTTCCTATGTTTACACAGAGGTTAAGGGCGGTTTTCGCCTCGAAATCGTTCGTTTCATCCAATCTGCTGTTCGTTATTCGAGAATTCCGAAGACTGACCATGCCTATAAGTTAATCTGAGCATACGGTAAGGTGTAATTTCTAAATTATTTTTAGACCGTATTTAAACCCAAGATTGGAGGACACTTTCTCCTGTCAACGTCACGACGTGAACAGTTGTGAACAATTATAACTTGTAGAACTTGACCCGAAAAACATAGAATGAAACGTTTCTGCCTCTACCACAAGGGGAAACGAAAATTAAATGCCCCCAACGCCACAGGGTGGGACATACCTCAAATATGTCAGGTATAGGGTTAAAGATTTTCAAAATATGGACGGAGCGAGGCGACACATACAAACTTTGTCCCTTCCAATAAGCGAAAATCTATAAACGAATACCATTTCTGTACAAGACAAGCGCGTTTTCAATGTATTTTTCTTTTTCCGATGTTAAACGTGAAAGAGCTTTTTGGTTCATCGCGACACAATCGTGTATATGAATCGAGTACATGTATAGTGACTGGAAGCCTTATCCCCCCATCCCCGCATCCTCCTCCTTTGTCAAAATGCATGGAAATATCAGGGCAACTTGGGACTCTGAAACCTCGGGTTCATTAATTCGAAAGAGAAAATTACAATCGATTGAGCGTTGTATATTGGAATTACAAATCTCTAGCCAAGTTTCAGTTTTGATTGTTTCCCAATTCATATTTCCATACATCTATTGTGTATATGCTCGAGAGCCATTGCATGTAGCGTACAGTTCAACGAGTACAACAACTTCTGATAAAGTCAAACTGGTTTTATTAGTTAAGACGAGTTGTCGTTCTTTGACATCACTCAATACCTTTAATCAGTGCCAATCTCGTTGACTCTGACGTCACACATAGTACATTGAAATGGTTTCATGTTCGTATGGTCTATAACGTACGGCTCAATGTGCACACGCTGAACATATGAATGGTGTTTGTGAAGTATGTGTTTCGCATTGTACATCAAACAGGGTTCACATCCGTCATTAGCATGCAGCTCTAAAAGTTACCACATCCACAACATATGTGTGGTTTCTCTCACAAGGCATGTGTCATTGTATACTGAAATCACAGCGCACAGATCGATGAAGACAATTACTGGCGTCGAATACACAGAAGTGTTCAGGTTTAAGTCAAGTAGAGTTTCAGTTACAGTATGACATCTAGATTATCCCAAACAGGCTGATGCTTCTATAATGATGACTGATGGACTACGATGAACCAAAATGAGCGGCAATATACATTTCACAATGTACTAGCGACGATATACTATCCACGATGATTAACTGTAAACAATAAAACAAGCAAATATTACTAACAAATTACCATATTATACAATAATCATAATGATAAACCCAAATATTAATCTGAGAACGGCTCAATTGTCATTTACCACAGAAACCGGATAAGTGTAAATAAAGATTGCCTTTACAATATAGTCTTCGTATGACAAAACGGTTTCCCCTAATCACCATTATAGGCAAGAAAATCACCTTTAGATACATTATTAAACTAATTGAGGATTATACTGTAGACAAAGGTAAGAATGATAATGCAAACATGTGAGCTAAATCTACTTTCAGAACGACTTATTTCACGTTAATCGCTCTATACACTGATCTTATACACAACTGTTGTTGTTGTACCACCAAATCTAGGTCAAAGATAAATGTCATTACTTTTAATAATTCTACCTCAAAATTCTAGCAACAATGTACTTTAGCTTCGAAACAAATCTTTCACATAAACTGAACATACTCTACGTACCGACTTTGTTGACCATATAGCAATAAAGGTGTCTTGTTTTTACACACTTTCCCGAAAGTTCTACACGAGTTTGTTCTACTCGCCACAACAATTTTCTAAACCTTACATTACGAAAACTTGGATATAAAACCGAAACGAAAATAGCAACTTGGCCGCTACATACCGGCTCCCTAATTGCTGTTCATAAACACAATTACAAAGAAATAGACGGTCAAGTTATGTACAAAACTTTCTATTAACCAAATATGGTAAGGTCTACGGTTACGACACGATCATTGGCTAACACTCATTAGCTTCTAGAATTAAGCAGAGCTTAGAAATTGGACGGATCAAGACGTTTGACTTGGTTTTCACTCGGACGCTCCGAACAAGTCCTTTACTATCCTTGTAGGTTTCCAGGACTCTCCCAAGAGACCAGGCATTACGTGGTGTGCTGTCTACAAGTAGTACAATGTCGTCTTGCTGAACGTTTCTTCTTGGATGATTCCACTTCTGCCGGGATTGAAGTAGCGGCAAGTACTCCCGAGTCCACCTGGACCAAAATATATCTGCGAGATATTGGATTTGGCGCCAACGGCGTCGGGCAAAGTTGTCGCTTCTCTGGAACAACCCTGGAGGAAGGGTTTCACCACCTCTCTGTTGTAGCAAGTGGTTTGGAGTGAGGGCTTGTGGGTCATTTGGATCGTCTGTAAGTTCGGTCAGAGGTCGGTTGTTCATAATCGACTCGATTTCACATAACAGTGTTTGCAATGCCTCGTCATCCAAGCGTTGTCCCTGTTCTTTGAGGAGAGCATTTAAAATCTTCCTGGTGGATCTAATAAGTCTCTCCCAAATACCACCGAAGTGTGACCCGGTAGGGGGATTAAATTCCCATGTGATCTCTTTCTGTTGTAAGGTCTTTTGAATCTTGCCGACATTCCACTGATTGATTTCCTCTCTAAGTTCGCGTTCACTGCCAACAAGATTGGTACCGTTGTCGGATCTGATGTATTTCACAACGCCTCTTCTGGATATAAGTCGTCTGATTGAATTGATGCACGAATCTGTGTCCAGTGAATAGGCCACTTCCAGGTGTACGGCACGGGTCGTTAAACAAGTGAACAGAACTCCATAGCGCTTGACGGTACTTCGGCCGCGCTTTACCTCTATAGGACCAAAATAGTCCATTCCTACATAGGTAAAAGCTGGTTTGTCACTCTGTAGTCTTTCTGTTGGCAAGTCTGACATCTTCTGTTGCTCGGCTTTGGCTCTGTATTTTCGACATAGAGTACACTTTGAAAGTAGTTTCTTGATCGAAGTGTTCGCTCCGAGGATCCAATATGACTGTCTGAGTGTAGCAAGCATATGGCACCTACCGAGGTGTCCTGTTTTCTTGTGGCAGTCTGTAATGATGAGGCGCGAAATGATGGCGTCTTTCGGTAACAGTATAGGGAATTTGGCATCATCTGGAATAGAAGCACGTCGAAGGCGTCCGCCAACACGCAAGACTCCATCTTGTAGGAAAGGATCCAGTTTGTACAGTATCTTTGAAAGGCCAGGTTTTGGAGCATCGACTTTCTGTAAGGCTTGAATTTCGTTGTCGAAGTACTGCTTCTGTGTGTGACAGATCAAGGATCTTTCGGCCCTCTTGAGTAAGTTGATGTCAATCCTTTCTGCATTGAGTTTCTCTTTACAGGACTTTAAATGTTCCTTGTGGAGGTGATCCATCTGAACATCGACATTGTCGGTACAGGTTCCGTGGTCAAAGGATTTCTGTATCTCCTTTCTGAGGTTTGACCAGTTCTTTAAGTTCGTCATGGCCTTTAACAACCATGCCACAGTTGTCTTGAGCTTCGTCCAGTCAGAATAGTAGTTCAGCAGTCTGGTTAAAACTTGTAGAGATTCTCCGGTTGTTGTGGTGGCGCTTACTGTAGCCTTCATTTCTGGGTCATTTACCTCTATGTTGTTACTTAGAACATCTCTGGGCCACTCTGTTTCAGACTTCCATAGAAACGTCGGTCCTTCTATCCAGGAATGGTCTTGAAGGACCCTGTCCATGGTGACTCCTCGGGAAGCACTGTCGGCTGGATTATTCTTGGTGTCGACGTAATTCCACTGCGAAGGACTGGAGATGTCTCTAATTTCAGTCACTCTGTTGGCTACAAAGGTCTTGAATCGAGTCGTTTCATTTGCAATGTAGCGAAGGACTGAAGTACTATCGGTCCAGAATACCACATCATTTACGAAATAGTCCAGTTCTTTCACGAGCACTGTGCTCATACGTGCCGCAAGAACAGCTGCTGTGAGCTCCATTCTAGGAATCGTCACTTTTTTAAGTGGTGCCACTCGCGCCTTTCCCATTAAGAACGAGCAGTGTATCCTTCCTTGGTAGTCAACCAGACGGATGTAGCTTACGATGCCATAACCCTTGTTGCTTGCATCACTGAAGACATGGATAACACAGGATTTCACATCTCCAAAATCGGTCGGCTTGTAACATCTGGATATCTGTACTTCTTCGAGCCGTGGTAACTGGGACAACCACTGTTTCCAGGTTTGTAAATCACTGTCGCTGATAGTGTCATCCCAGCCAATGTTTCTCGCACACAAATCTTGTAGCAGTATCTTCGCAGTCAATATGTACGGCGAAGCAAACCCCAGGGGATCATACACGGTGTAGACTGTGGAAAGAATAGTCCGTCTTGTGTGAGGTTGTGACTTCAAGGATACCTTAAATCCGAAGCTGTCCTGTTTCACGTCCCACTGTATACCCAGGGCTCTTTCAGATGGCAACGTGTCCTTCTCAAAGTTCAGGTCTTTGACACCCTTTGCTCTCTCTTCTACTGATACAGTTTCAAGGACTTGCGAACTCGAGCTAATCCATTTGGTAACATGAAAGCCACCTTGATTACAAAGGTCCGAGACGTTTCTGATCAAGGCAATAGCCCTTTGTTCTGTGTCACATGACGTCAGGCAATCATCAACGTAGAAATTTCTCTTTATTACGTTTGCTGCTTCGGGGTCACATCGGGTTATGTTGTCATCAGCAGTACGCTTTAGGGCAGCATTAGCACAACTCGGAGAGGACACCGCTCCGAAAGGATGTACCACCATCCTGTAAACAACAGACTCTTCCTGCAAGTCACCTTCTGGCCACCACATGAATCTCAGGCAATCAGCATCGTCACGTGGAACCTTCACCTGATGGAACATGGCCTCCACGTCACCCATGATTGCCACTCGTTCTTGTCTGAATCTGACGAGTACTCCTATGAGGCTGTTGGTTAGATTGGGTCCTTGAAGAAGTAGATTGTTTAATGAGGTGCCTTGAAACTTGGCGGAGCAATCAAAAACGACTCTGAGTTTTGTGGGCTTTTTTGGGTGATAAACACCGTGATGGGGTATAAACCATACCTTGCCATCATCTCTCTCTAACTCTGACTGTGGAACCCTTTCTGCGTACCCATCATCTAACATCATCTTCATGAATGCCGTGTAGTCGTCATGAAACTGTGGATACCTCTGAAGTTTACGTTTCAGAGATTCCAACCGACCCAACACTTGTAGCTGGTTGTTAGGAAGAGATACCTGGTCATTTCTGAACGGCAAGTGGATTTCATAGTGTCCATCAGTGAGCTGTATGGAACTATCTACCTTCTGCAGGAATTTCATGTCCTCTTGGGAATGCTGTTTCGTGTCATCAAAGGTATGCTGCTCTGGGAAATCAATGGTAATAGCATTCTTCAACCGCTCGTCGAGTTTGGCTAGTTCCTCCCTTTCTTCGATGATTCTAACTTGCAATCTGTTCACCGAATGGGTGTCAGGTTTGTCTGCATCAGCTGGGCGCATGACGTTCCAAAGAATCCAGCCTAGCAACGATTTGGTAGCGTGGGGACTTCCTCTTGGGCCTGTCCTGATCTGTAGTGGCGCGTATGCATCAGGGACGTTGTTCCCAATGAGGAGGTCGATTCCAGCTTCGATCTTAGGGATGTGCAGGTCACTCAGGTGTTTCCACTTAGATACGTCATCATGAGTTGGGATGTGATTGGACTTGACAGGCATTTTGTCCTTGGAATACACGGTTGGAAGATACACAACGTTTTCAAAATCCAAATCACATACTTCGATTCCGTCAAGAGCAAATGTGTCGATTCTGTGTGAATCTGTCATCGTATCCAATGTGATCTTTATTTTCCTGCCTTGTCCTCCCAACTTTCTCATAAGGTTTTCAGAGCAAAAGGATACACTGCTGCCCGGATCCAGGAAGGCGTAAGATTGTACGACTCTTAATCCATTTCTGAGACGCACCTGTACAGGAATGATTGCCATAGTACAGTAACTGTCCCCGGCTCCCATTGCATCACCCGCTTCATGGAAATTAGAAAGTTCAGCACGGGCAATGATGGCTTCCTTTTCTCCTCTAGTTTCGTCCTTATTACGTCTCTTGGCAATGTCGTTGGGCATTCTGTCTTCTGAGTGCAACAAAGTTGGATGTTTACCACTGCAAGACCTGCACGAGGCTCTATGCTGGCAAAACTTTGTCATGTGACCAACCTTCAAGCATCCGTAGCAAAGTCCTTTCAATTTCAGGAATGCCACCTTGTCATTATATGGCTTGTTGTTCAATTTAGTACAGTTCTCCAAAGAGTGATGTGAATTTGTACAGTACAAGCATGGCGAAGAAAAGGCGACATGTACAGGTAATCTGTTCGATTCTGGGGCCTTATCTGTCCGTTTAGTTGTAGGCTGTACTGTATCTGCAACTGTGCCTTTCCGCTGATGGTCTTCATCCGCAACATTAGTAGCATAGCTGCCCTTGAAATGTTGCACAGCTGGACGATGTTGCCTGGTGTTCTGTTTCACCTTGTTGTGGTCAACAGCCATGGCCTCTTTCCCATAGATAGGGTCGTTGGCCTTTCTAGCCTCGGTTTTGACGAACTCTACCAAGTCATGAAACTTCAAAGGTTGTTGAGAAGCTTTCTTTCGCTGAGAGATAGTTCGCCACTTGTCGTGGCAATGGAAAGGCAACTTGGAGACAATCTGCTTCATATTCTCTGCATACTCCAAGACCTGCACAGCTTGAATTGTTTTTACTGCGTTGTTGCATTCTGACAAGAATATGGAGAAGTCATCCAGGGCCTTGGCGTTGTCTGCCTTGATCGGTTGCCAATTCAAAGTCCTCTTCACAAAGGCGTTGGCGATTACCTCATCATTACCGTAGCGATCACCTAATTCCTTGATGGCAGCCGGATAACCCACGTTCGCCGGGAGGTAACTAAATCCAATTACAATCTTATGTGCCTCTCCTGAGGTGAATTGTTCCAGGTAGTTTAATCGTTCGTCATCTGTTTGAGTATTGACAACTACCTTGCTGTGAAACTGTCGGACAAATCTTCTGTATTCAAACGGATCTCCGTCGAATTTTGCCAGCTCTGTAGGTGGTTTTTTCAGATGCTGTACCACTGAAACAATGGCATCCTCTCCTG
This sequence comes from Hanleya hanleyi, assembly GCA_036873755.1. Classification (NCBI taxonomy): domain Eukaryota; kingdom Metazoa; phylum Mollusca; class Polyplacophora; order Lepidopleurida; family Hanleyidae; genus Hanleya; species Hanleya hanleyi. Next base: position 8,548 of record JAVTVY010024852.1, on the reverse strand, counting down.
CCGTGTCGTTACTTGTGTTGGGGTAATCTGAAACAAAGTTTCTGGCAAGAGGGTGTGACACATTGACATCATTTGCAGTAGAATTCAATCTCATATCAGAGTCAGTATCCCTATTGGCAACATTGTCATGGTTACCAGTACTTATATTACGTGGGACATTCTGACTGTTAACATCAATATTCTGTACTGGCTGAAAAGACCTAGTACTAGGATTTAACACGTGGGGGCTTAATATGTTATCAAAACCTCTTTGTGTTACACCTTGACCCTGGTGCATGTCCTCAATACTAGCATCGGTATGAATAGGCGTAACAGGATCTATGCGAGACTGAAGCAAAGACAATGTATCATTTACAGCTAGTTTGGATGGTTCAGAAACAGAAATCTTATCTACTATATCCTTAACCTCATCTACCGTCAAGAGGCTAGCATTATCAGCTAATTCAGATTCACGTGTTTCAAATGTTTCTAGAACCTTTCGTTTAGCGTCTTCAATAGCTATTTGTTCATTCAGTTCAAATTCTTCTTCCTGCATTTTTAACTGCAGTTTAGCAAACTCAAAGTTCTGTTTTTTCTTCAAGTTCTTAGCCTTGGTAGCAAGTTCAGCACTTCGTTGTTCCTGTTTGAGTCTCTCGGATGTGACGGAATTGGCCAAGGATCTGTTGCTGCCTCTAGAAGATGCCTTAGAAACTGCCGGAGGACTGGAAGTTCCCTCCACTGTGGTTGGATTGATCTCCACGAACCAATTCTCGACTCTCACTTTGAAGTTTTTCAAGAAAACGTCTCTGTCACTGAGCTGGATCTTCATGTCCTCTTCAATAAACGCCGTGAGCGATGGTTCACAGAGTTCTTGATAACCACTCAGAAACTCTTCGTATGTGGAAAGCCACTCTGCATAATGGTCTTTCACGACATCTGTTGTACTGTTCTGTCTCATTAAAGACGTTATCAGTTCTGCCTTCGTTTTGAGCTGCCTAAATGCTTTGCTAAGCAATTTGATTTTATTGTCCAGCGTGAACAACATCCCCCTTTCTGTAGCGTTGCGTCTTCTGCTAGTTGACGTCAGTTCATCTGATACGAGAGGATTAAGGGGTAAGCTCAAAACTTCAGGAATGGGATCAATAATTTCACCAATTGCACTCATTTTGTTGGTCAAAGTCGTTAATGCATGTAGATTTAGCTCACATGTTTGCATTATCATTCTTACCTTTGTCTACAGTATAATCCTCAATTAGTTTAATAATGTATCTAAAGGTGATTTTCTTGCCTATAATGGTGATTAGGGGAAACCGTTTTGTCATACGAAGACTATATTGTAAAGGCAATCTTTATTTACACTTATCCGGTTTCTGTGGTAAATGACAATTGAGCCGTTCTCAGATTAATATTTGGGTTTATCATTATGATTATTGTATAATATGGTAATTTGTTAGTAATATTTGCTTGTTTTATTGTTTACAGTTAATCATCGTGGATAGTATATCGTCGCTAGTACATTGTGAAATGTATATTGCCGCTCATCTTGGTTCATCGTAGTCCATCAGTCATCATTATAGAAGCATCAGCCTGTTTGGGATAATCTAGATGTCATACTGTAACTGAAACTCTACTTGACTTAAACCTGAACACTTCTGTGTATTCGACGCCAGTAATTGTCTTCATCGATCTGTGCGCTGTGATTTCAGTATACAATGACACATGCCTTGTGAGAGAAACCACACATATGTTGTGGATGTGGTAACTTTTAGAGCTGTATGCTAATGACAGATGTGAACCCTGTTTGATGTACAATGCGAAACACATACTTCACAAACACCATTCATATGTTCAGCGTGTGCACATTGAGCCGTACGTTATAGACCATACGAACATGAAACCATTTCAATGTACTATGTCAACGAGATTGGCACTGATTAATGGTATTGAGTGATGTCAAAGAACGACAACTCGTCTTAACTAATAAAACCAGTTTGACTTTATCAGAAGTTGTTGTACTCGTTGAACTGTACGCTACAATGGCCTTTGCCATGTTTTATTGTTCGCAAAGGTCGAGCAATACAGCAGTGATGTGTCTTCTGTATTGTTCAGCGTCGTTATCATAAACTGTTTCATTGTCGTATAACAACGGTTGCGAAGTGGAAATTAAATATTAAAGCGTTCATTCAACCTCGGTCTATTTCAGGCAATGTATGTCTTATTACCAAGGCTAGGGTGATGAACCGGTATACAGAAAGTCCCTGATTGACTGCATTTCATTCAAAATGAATTAGTTTCTAGAAAAAAATAGAAAAAAATAAAATAAAATAAAAACAACAACAACAGACCACGCTGAATAGTGATGGCAATTGTATACATGTATGTTAACATCCAGTTCTTTTTATGAGAAATTGTTGAGATCACATGACCGAGTTTAGTATAATAAATTTACAATGCTCGATATGACATATTTTGTATATGTACGACGGCTAGGTTTCATATCTTATTCGTAAAGGACAGAACGAAATCGACAGCCCCGTACCGAGTCACATTCATTCAGTGTTACAGTACGTACAACCGATCATGTACTTGCTTATTAATTATCACCGGCACAGATCCTTTCATTTGTCGCTTTACCGATGCCCGGACCGTTCGGAATTTATTTCCAATACAAACCTAATATGCAAGTCATCAACTCAACCAACCAACCAATCATGGACATGCCTTGGTTTAAACAAATTTTATTGCAAACACTGTTTACAATGGGGGCACAATGAGCCCAAGGCTCGTTAGCGTGTCCCCCTATATGTATAATATGATACATGTTGTTTAAACGGATACATTTATAATGTAAAAAGCAGAAAAGCAGAAGAGTCGGGACATTATTTCTTAAATTGTTTACTTCTGTAACAGACGTAGATAGTGGGAGAAAAAGGAATAATGAGAGACAAAAATGTGATAATATTGTAAATGCGAGGTTCTTAAATATAAGAAAAGAAAAGAAATGAGGGAGCACCATTTGTCGAGTGTACGCTCGATGTGAGCCGCCTGCATGTCACGGTCGAAATGTGGTTATGAACACTAGAATCGCTTAGTGTCTGTGATAAATGATCCTAAGCATTTTTGAACATCGATGTTTTTGGAAACTGTTTTGTCGTAAAAGCCAAACAATAGAGTGTGAATATCATACAAGATGGGGGGATTAGAATCATTGAATATAATTATAGAGAGTTTAGCAAGGAAAGAATGTCGTTGAGTAAAGAAGAGAGGGCAGTATAAGAAATAATGCTCGGGAGTTTCATTCGAAAGCCCACACATACATTTTGGGTCTACTATTAAATGATTATTGAATAGATGTTCCTTCAAATTGCTGCAGCCATTTCTTATTCGGCACAGGATTATGTTATTTTCCCGTGATCCAACATAATACCATGGAGTAGGGGTGGATGTGGGATACATGTGCATAACATTACGCTTGAACTCGATGAGTGTGACTGAATTTCTTACAGGGTCCGGCAGAGTATTCCAATCGCGCACAGTCGCTGGAAAGAATGAATTGTAGTACAGCGTAGTTCTACACCGAAGTAGTGTGAACTGGTTAGTATTACGAATGTTGTATGGATTTCGATTGTAGGTCAGTAATGGGAGATAACTATGCAAATATGATGGAGCCATTCCATGTACTATTTTATAGAACATAGTAAGGCGGTGTATTTGGCGCCTTTGGGACAATTTTTCAAATCCAGCTTCAATATACATATTTTCTGAGGAACAACTACGTGTAACTCCAGTAATTATTCTTAGGGATTCTTTTTGAATAAGTTCCAACCTATTAACCAGGGCGTCGTCAATGTTGTCCCAAACAACATCAGCATACTCCAAACTGGGTCTAACAAAGCTCTTGTACATAATCTCGAGACTTTTCCGATCAAGTAGATATTTGAGTCCTCTGAGAATAGACAGCTTACGCTGTGCTTTTATAATCAATGTTTCAACATGGTCATGCCAGGTACCTCTTTTATTGAAAATTACGCCAAGGTGTTTATGACTGGATGATGGGTTAATGACATTGTTATCAAAAATTATGTTAATAATAGAAGGTTGCAATCGCCTTGATATCATAAGGGATATTGTCTTTGTAGTGTTGAAATCAACCAACCAAGTGTCAGACCATTGTTTTATTAACTCTAGATCATGATTAATAACAAGAGTTGTTCCATTTAGTTGTTCAGAGATAACGTATAGACACGTATCGTCTGCAAATAAACGTATATTACTCAAGATGCCATCAGGGAGGTCGTTAATAAATAATAGAAATAACAGAGGCCCCAATACGGAGCCCATGGGGTCGCTGAATAGTGATGACGTTTGTATGTGTTAACATCCAGTTCTTTTTAGGAGAAATTGTTGAGATCACATGACCGAGTTTACTGTAATAAATTTACAATGTTCGATATGACATATATTTTGTATATGTACAACGGCTAGTTTTCATATCTTATTCGTAAAAGGACAGAACGAAATCGACAGCCCCATACCCTGTCACATTCATTCAGTGTTACAGTACGTAAGTAGCTGTGTTACGGCATTACAGACCACATTGACCTACTTTTTTGTTCCCCCCGGGGGAGGATTGAGGAGGAACTTGGAGGTCACGGGAGGGGATTCCCCAGTGGGGGTTTCCCAATGACGATCACGTGATCAAGGCATGTCTAGACTTGTTCTGGGTTGTACAGTTCTGCCATACGGAGGATGGGTACTAGTATTTCGCTGACGTCCTAGTAATAAACATAATCTATAGGTGTTGTGGCGGCTGATGTGGGTGGTGGTGCTAGACTTGTTCTGGGTTGTACAGTTCTGCCATACGGAGGATGGGTACTAGTATTTCGCTGACGTCCTAGTAATAAACATAATCTATAGGTGTTGTACCATGTTAATAGGATCAGTCTAGCATCTGTACCACCCTAGGGTCGAGCGTTTATTGTCCCGTGTATCTCCGCAAGAAAACAACAAACAAAATGGCGGCTCCAGGATGGTGTGGGGATGCCCTTTCCATATCACGGCGTCGACCGTAGCGCCATCTGCGCACATTGACGCAAGGGAGACAACTCGTGTGGCCTAAGGTATGGAAATAGCCGTGTTGGAGCTAGGGGAGCCACAAATGGTCCAATGGGATCGAGTGAGGTATCAAAGTGAAGCTTATGTGAAGGGGCATCTGATGGGGTGGGTGTGGGATTGAAATATCGGCATTCTGCGCATGCGCGGTGGCCGAAGGTTATGGAAATAGCCGTTTTGGAGCTAGCGAAGCCACTATTGGTCCAGTGGGGTCGATTGAGGTATCAAAGTGAAGCTTATGTGAAGGGGCATCTGATGAGGTGGGTGTGGGGTTGAAATATCACCATTCTGCGCATGCGCGGTGGCCCGAGTGTATGAAAATAGACGTTTTGGAGCTAGCGAAGCCAATAATGGTCCGATGGGGTCGAGTGAGGTATCAAAGTGAAGCTTATGTGAAGGGGCATCTGACTCGACTAGTGGGTTGAAATAGCGTCATTCTGCGCATGCGCGGTGGCCCAAGGGTATGGAAATAACCGTGTTGGAGCTAGGGGAGCCACAAATGGTCCAATGGGATCGAGTGAGGTATCAAAGTGAAGCATTCGTGAAGGGGCATCTGATGGGTTGGGTGCGGGGTTGAACTATCGGCATTCTGCGCATGCTCGGTGGCCCAAGGGTATGGAAATAGCCGTGTTGGAGCTAGGTGAGTCCCTAGTGGGCCGATGGGGCCGAGTGAGGTATCAACGTGAAGCATTCGTGAAGGGGCATCTGATGGACTGGGCGTGGGGTTGAAATATCCACATTCTGCGCATGCGCGGTGGCCCAAGGGTATGGAAATAGACGTTTTGAGAGCTAGGGGAGCCACTAATAGTCCAGTGGGGTCATATGAGGTATCCATGTGAAGCATTCGTGAAGGGGCATCTCATGGACTGGGTGTGGGGTTGAAATATCGGCATTCTGCGCATGCGCGGTGGCCCAAGGGTATGGAAATAGACGTTTTGGTATCTAGGGGAGCCCCTAATGGACCGATGGAGTTGTATGAGGTATCCATGTGAAGCATTCGTGAAGGGGCATCTCATGGGTTGGGTGTGCGGTAGGAATATCATTCTGCGCATGCGCAGACGCAATGCGGAGCTCTCGACCAATCAGAAGCGAGTATTTCAAATCCGTCACAGAGCTCTCAGCCAATCAGAAGCGAGTATTTTGACCCGGTGCATTATGGGCCATATCCAAGATGGCGGCACGTATGTTCAAGATGGCGGCACATCCGGTGTCGCAAACTGGCCATTCCGTCGGGATGTGGTCACCTAGTGTCGAAAACTGGTCCTTGTATGGGTCCTGCTAGACGTTTTGACGCCATGATATAGACCGGAGAGAGAGAGAGAAAACAACAACAACAAGGATGACACATGAGGGAACAACAACAACAACAAGTTTTTTTTTTTTCATATAGTTTATTTTCCCCTCCATCATAACATACCCACGCTGGGGGAGCCGCGTTGGGTATGTTTACAATTCAAGAAAGACTCTTGTCCAATCAGAGACCGCTATTTGCATCTGTCCTATTCGTTCCTGTCCGTTAGATGTATTCTTGTCCAATCAGAAGTCGCCATTTCAGAGAGTTCCTTCTTCGGTCATGTTCATTCTGAACCGTTTATTCTAATCATCGTCGGACAGGCCTGATATTCTTCTGGCAGCATGTCCTGAAACAGTTGTTTGCGCGTTCTGATCGCATTTTCCAGGGCCTCTGTGGGTGGTAAACCCATATCCTCTTCCAAGTGACGCTTGGTCTTCATGATGGACCCGTGCGTGGGGTCCCCTTTCATTTCAAGCGGTAGTAAGGTATACTGTTCATAGATCGCCATGGCTGTTTTCCTGATGCGGGGGCGCATTTGGGTGTACGTCTGTTGTAAATTATCCTCTCCGGCGTCCTCGATCGCTTCAGCGTGAGTATTGATAGCTGCGGTCACAATACGATCCCAGAAGGTAGGTTCTGCCTCATTTTCCTGGGATGAAGGCTGATTCTCTGAGGTCAAGCTCTCCATATCAGTAGATAGACTGTCAGCCATCTTGGATTCGGTATCAGTCGATGCACTCTCATCAATCTCTGTATCAGTATCTGCCTCAACGGGCTCCTCGGCGTCTTCAATCCCATGTATATTTTCTGGTGTCGCATCATATCGTAATGTCTGGTGAACGTGCGTTCACACTCAGAACAAGTATAAGCCATGTTGACGGTTGAACGTCGACTGTGCGTGTTTTGGGAATACGCTCGCTTTTATAGACAGTAACGGTCATCAACGCTTAGCTCAACGCTTCAACGCCCTGGTGAATTAGCTCAGCTCTGATTTCATGGAATTGACATCAATTCATCGAAATGCAGTGACGCCCGTCAACGCCCGTCGTTACGCCTTAACGCTCGTCTCAACGCTTTAACACACTTTCTTAACGCTTTTAACGACGTTTAATGATGCGTTCGAACAAATGTTTCTTTTTGTGCTATTGCTCTGACATACGCCGCTTTCCAGTTCATGCCCGAGGTTTTCAACATCGACGCTGTTATTTCAATTTCCATATGGACTGGATCCTTATCCAACAATTTCATATGGGTCAGTAAGTCGACATACTGCTGACGTAAAGCCCGTCGTAGTCTGGGTGCCAATCTGTTATGGGCTAAAATTGCAGCTTCCTCTTTCGAATACCCTTTGCGTTGAAACTTGTTTCCTGTGCCCTCCAAAATCTCGCCCATCTCGGCGTCCATACTTTCTTTGAACAAATCCTTCCATAGCCTCGAGTTCACATTATGTTCTTCAACCTCGGGTTGGGCCTTCACGGTTGGGTGATATTCCGGGACTGGTGATATGAAGAAGGCCCGCTGTACGGGGATGGGTTGCTGCTTCACCAAATGTGGACTAGGTGGATGGTGTAGGGGCTGTGGTGATTCCTCGCCGCGTAGCAGGTGGGTCGTCAGCCGGCGATCTTCGGGGGTATGGGCTTTTAAATCTACGAACAGGTAGCCGTACGGACGACTTGTCGCTTCTTGAAACGCCTGCATGAAATGGTTGATGTTCTGAGGATAAATTCGACTACCAAACACACGAATTTGTGCTCTGTCGATGGGGTTGGAGAACAACACAAAGTATTGGCAGTTCAAGGCAATATCTCTGGACGCCTTCCCTTGAGGAAAGAGATTCTGGGTCAAATAGATGATGGACAGATTGCGATGATGGGACCCTTTGGTGAATAGGTCGGCGATTTTCGAATTGTTCTTGGCCGCACTCATCAGATCATCTAGCACTACCACGTTGGTCTGCTCGGGGTCAAAGTAATACGGTTCGTCTATGTCATGAGGAATCCCTGGGACGAAACTCACATTCTGTAATCGCGTAGTTTCGTAGGCGGGCTGCCATTGGCTATAACACCAAGCAACACGTGTCGGAGCTGGGGTTGCCACACCTTCCTCTAAGAATTTCATTACCCAGGAGGACGTCTTTCCACATGCCGTAGGGCCGCTCACCGT